>JAWDGP010002821.1:0-22355 GCA_033675545.1 Elysia crispata | reverse complement strand
GGTGAAATGAACTCAACACTGATCTCTGATAGACTTCCACCAACGTGAGCAGCGGTGAAATGAACTCAACACTGATCTCCGATAGACTTCCACCAACACGAGCAGCGGTGAAATGAACTCAACACTGATCTCCGATAGACTTCCACCAACACGAGCAGCGGTGAAATGAACTCAACACTGATCTCCGATAGACTTCCACCAACGTGAGCAGCGGTGAAATGAACTCAACACTGATCTCCGATAGACTTCCACCAACGTGAGCAGCGGTGAAATGAACTCAACACTGATCTCCGATAGACTTCCACCAACACGAGCAGCGGTGAAATGAACTCAACACTGATCTCCGATAGACTTCCACCAACACGAGCAGCGGTGAAATGAACTCAACACTGATCTCCGATAGACTTCCACCAACACGAGCAGCGGTGAAATGAACTCAACACTGATCTCCGATAGACTTCCACCAACGTGAGCAGCGGTGAAATGAACTCAACACTGATCTCTGATAGACTTCCACCAACGTGAGCAGCGGTGAAATGAACTCAACACTGATCTCTGATAGACTTCCACCAACGTGAGCAGAGTGAGACAGGAATGAGACTCGGCGTCAACCATTTCCGTTTTCCTCTTCACCCTCGCGACGGTCTATCAGACCACTTAAAGCAGGAGTATTATGTCCAGTCTACTTCCGATGTCCGTTTGAAGCTAATTTCTTATTTTTCCATAGAGATGATTGTAAGACGACGCAATGATAATTATATACATTAAGTCTAAGACAGGAACAAAAAATAAATAGTAGCCTCTTTTACTCTTTTCGCTGCTGATGCTCTCAAGACTGGTGGAGCATAACTAATTTAGAATTTACTCTTTCCAAGGGCTAACGGAATAACTTTGAACTTAGGGTTTTACACAGCTTACTATATGACGCCAAAGAATTTCTCGTTAAAGCTTTGCGTTTGATGATTCGGCGATGACAGTTTGGTTTTTTCAATATCGGACGGTGCGCTCGAATATCTCAACTGAACATAAAAGAGAAACTAAGCTGGCCTTCAAGGTCTCAAAATAATCTTATGAAACTTTCCGAACTGAGTGATATGATTATTACAATGGACCTTTCTTCTCTCTCAATGTTTAAAACTTCGCGAACTGATCGCGATATGATTTCAGCTGTCTTCTCTCTCTTTTTAAAAAGAGTTCACAAGACTTAAAAAAAAAAGCCGCGGCCTGGAAAATACATAACGGTTACCAAGTAAAAAACCAATTCATGTCAACAACCTCAGGCACATAATTTCATAAGGGCAAATATCAGCTCAAGTTACATTTTAATAGTGAATGGAATAACCTCGTAATATAATTCTACATATAAAAACAAAGAGAAAAGAAAAAAAAAAAACTAAGAAGGACACCATAAATGCTTTCTCTGCGTTTCACTCATCAATTGTAAATAAAATCAAAGTTAATAGCCATCTTAACTTTTCTTTGTTCGCAAACTTAGGTTTCTCGATGCAATTTAAAAAATAAATAAATAAACAAAGTTAAATGTTAAAGCAAAAATTGAGGCTTAATCATCATATTTCATTATAAGTTTATTTTGCAGCGGAATCCGCTTAAAGTCAACTCTATTTGGCACTTCTATATATTTGCAATGCTTGAAATCAACTGTTACTTTAAGTCAATTAATTTTTTGGTCACAAGATTTTGACTTTATCCAGATTCCGCTGTATCCTTTTTTAATGCAAAGAGATAACTTTGTTAAATATTTAATAAAGTCTTTATGTACTTCTTGGGACTAAAAAAAATTCCTAATTTATCCCTTCGTTTAAACATGAATTTGAGAAAATCCCAAAACAATGGGATAAGCGTTTATCAATTTATTCAATATTGACAATAACGTTTACATATCTGACATTTCCAATTTTAAGAAAGAAATTAAAGCCAGTTCAAGAAGAAAATCATTCTTTACGAGAAATCCAAATCTATTGTAACCGTCGATGGAAAATAGGGTCTCAAAGCAATATTGGTTTTAGTTTTCATACTTGACACCGATATTTAAATTTTCATTCGCAGATAAAAAAATATTTTTTTTTAACTTTTCACTTAAAATTCGAACAAGTTTTAGAGAACCTGTTTTAGCTATTTGCAATTTATATTGTATGTACTAATTTTAATCAGCCTCTTATACTGTGTATGACTTTTGTACGAATGGGGCAACTCCACATCTAACGATATTTAGAGTAATAAGCTTTACATTATTTTAAAGGAAATATTTTTCTATAACTTGCACGCAATGAATTGAATTTCATTTTGTTGAAGAGATAATAACGTATTTCAGACAATTTCATTTTACAATTTAGAGCTGCCCGAGGCTTCTAAATGTTGCAGCTGTGGAGAACAAATAAAACTAACATTAGGCAATGAACTTTGGTGTTTGCATGCTCTATACGGATGTCTTACCTATTTTTTTTTTTTTACAAGCAATTGCTTAAAATGCTAAAAATCTATTAAAAACATAAATTTACTTTTGATTTTCACTTGGTTTGATAAAACTTCTTTGCAATTGGAGCGAAAGATCGAACGAAAGTTTGGCAAGTCACATGATGATATAAAATTTCCGAAATTGATTTGAATCTAAAAACAGACAGTTCAGATTAACATGAAATAAGATATTTTTGAAAGTCAATCTTTTAAAACTTGCCGAAAATTATTCGCAACTTTTACCAAACCTAAAATCTAAAGATAGATCCAGAAAGGCAGGAAAAGTTAAATGCTATTTAATCCTACATTAATTTTATTTGGAATTGTCAGTCAAAAAAAACAAAAAAAACAAAAAAAAAAACAAAACAAAACAAACAAACAAAATGTGCAGTAAAACTGAATGCTAAATACAAAATGTGTAACAATTATATTTATGCTTAATATTTTCCTGTGAAAATCAACCTGAAATATTAAAGCTTTTTGAAAATGTTGCATTAAAAAAAAACACATAATGAAACAAAAGTTTTCACGCTGAGTGAATGGAATAAGTACTGCAAACATAAAAAAAACATTAGTTAGATATACATTATACACGTCAAGCACTCCCACTTTACTTATAGCATCCTTTGCGTCAAGAAGTTTTCAGTCTCTGCTGCTGATCCGGTCAGCCAAAGTAACACATAGAACTCTGCGACGCGTGTAGAAACAATTTATTGATCCTCTTGATTCCGTGGCCAGCAACACTAGATGGAGATAAATTACTCAAACGCAAATCGAAAAGATGTTCAGTTTCTCTCTCTCTCTCTCTCTCTCTCTCTCTCTCTCTCTCTCTCTCTCTCTCTCATCTTACCTTCTCTTTCTATCTCTTTCTGTCCGTGTGCCTGTCTGTCTGTCTGTCCGTCTGTCTCTCTCACTCCCCCATCTTTCCCTCTCTCTCTCTCTCTCTTATTCTTTCCCTTGCCTCTTTTCCTCTCATTTTTCAACTCCAACGAATTTCACCTTATCACAATCTTTCTCTGTTCACATTGATTCTCTGACGCTCTAAATGAATTCTCTTTCTTTTATCTGTCAGTCTGTCTCAGTAGATCTTTGTTTCTGATTCCATTTGTCTTTCGTTATCTTGTCAATAAAAAGTTTTTTCCTATTAGGTTCATATTTACTTGCAAACACTTTTAGGAGAGGGAGAGAGAGAGATAGAGAGAGAGAGAGAGGGAGGGAGGGAGAAAGAGAGAGAGAGAGCGAGAGAGAGAGAGGGAGAGGGAGAGAGAGATAGAGAGAGAGAGAATGAGAGATGGAGATATAATAGTACTAGGAGGCTTCAGAACGAGGCGCATTTAAAGATTATCATATTGCTTGTGGTTTTTTTTAACATACTTAGCCCACTCATGTTGTTTCAGAGGCTTTAGCACCCTACAATCTACATATGACTCGTTTCAGTAATAGGTAGTTCATAGTAACTCTGTACCTGGGTACACTTGATTTTTTTTATTGCTAAATTTAGAATAAAAAAGTTTTGTCACCTCTTATTTACATGAAGATCTAGAGAAGCGTTTTGAGTGTTGTTTGTGTTGGTTTCCTAGCATGTCTGAAACTAACACCATTCACGTTCAGGGGAGCCTAAATAAAACAAGCTACAGATATTAACACCGAAGGTTTAGATATGATCTTCCGCAATAATTTTTGACAATACTACCGGCTAGGCCAACGGAATTTTTATATAAAATAATCAGACTTCAGATTTACATGTAGTGATTAATGTGCCGTCAAGGTTTTCCTTCTAAATTTTTGTTGAAGACTCCGATCAAGGGCAAGAGGAAAATTACTGTCTATACTGTCTCGAAGATTCGAACTTGTCTCTATTTCTTTCACAATGCTGCTTGATGTAAGTGGTTTTTGATATCAGTAAAAGGTAACACTCGAAAAAGTACCTGCCGCAGAATGTATTCTTCATTTTGTGTAATATATTTAAAAAAATATGGTAATAATTAAATAATAAAACTGTTTTAAGAACTGCCCGCTGGACGTTTTATTCAGCATTTTTTGACACTTTGTATTTATTAGGATCAAGAGCTTCGGTAATGATGTTAATCAAAACAAAGAGAACAAAGATCGCTACCACGGAAAAAAGAAATAGCAGAATAAGGATTTTAATGGATAGTCATAACAAAAATGACGAAGATTAGGTTACTTTTTTTTTAAGATAACGATATTTTTTCCAAATAAAATACAGAGTTGGAATAAGTTATTCAGAGCAAAAAATTAATATAAATCTTTTTCTCTTCAGCCAAGATATCGCAAGAAAATATTTGCAAAAGTTATGTAACGAAATACAAGACCAATGCGGATATATTGTTTTACGGTAAGTCCTGATTATTTAGGACCAAATCAGTGCAAAGCATGGTTCTAATTAATTGCCGAGATGGGAATGAATCATAATAATGAGTTTTTGCCATCCCCTACCCATTACTCAATTCAATTCGTTCTTGTTTTCTCGCCAACGGCTGCGTGGGTCGTCTTTTTCATTAGAGATAGATAAAAGTACATAGATAGATAGAAATAATATATAAGTGTATATATATATAAATATATATATATATATATATATATATATATATATATATATAAACACATTTCAAAGAACAGAGAGCAGGAAGATAACTATGGTCCACTAGCTGTACCCTATCACCCAGCTTAGGGCGTAGCGTGTGGTGAAGAGTGAGATCCTGTGTAATGTCTTCTTGTCTTTCTGGCCCCTTTATGCCCATTTTCCTTACTCTCTATTTTGTATATTGTGTCGGTTATCTGCTAAATGCATTTTTCCATTTAATCTCATTTTGGAGATGCAACCTCCCCTCCCCCCCAAAAAAAAAACAAAAAAAAAAAACAACAAAAAAACTATCTTTCAATCTCTTCTGTTTGTTTATATTAGACCTATCCCTATCCGTATATTGTTATGCATTTTTATAGTTGCAAGCATAAGCACACTATAGGATGTAGATATATTTTATCAGTGATGATGCTATAATTATTTTTTATCTTTATGCCTTGTAACCAAATAACTTTTACAATTGATTCACTGTCTAAAGCACGTAACACTGGCTTGGTGGGGGGGGGGATAAATCAGTCATGCTATGGAAGCAAGCGATTAACTATCAAGAGAAAGAGTGCCACTAATCAATGACTCCAAATACATGTGAAACATTTTTCTTAGAGTTTGTTTGAATCTTCTAATGTTTTTTCTACAAGCACAAGTTTCCTTATCTGCAAGCATGCATGATGCTGGATAAGAAAAGAATTATAAAATTATTGTAAAAGGACAGACTTAATATTATAAATAAGCAAAAATCTTGAAACAAATCCATTTTAAATTAACAGGTGTAAGCATCCTTTGAATTTTATTGTATTTCGATTGTAGGTTACCTTAAAGATACGCACAAAAATGACAACCATTATACTGGTCTTGGCACAAATTTTACTTTGCACTCTTCAGGTACAACAGACTTTGAAGTCTCCACTTTCCCGCGCGGTAACTCTTCCAGAAGAGTCCTCAGTCTCAAGCCGGGGAACTCATTTGGAAACCATGGCCGACAACCATAAGAAGAGCTATCCGTGCTTGGCCTAATGCACCTCCAAGACAAAATCTTTTTCCCCAGTCCAAATGGTATGAATCTTGGAGGATCTTTTATGGGGTTGCCGTCGGCGTCCAGAAACCTCTCAGTGCAAAAATTGTCAGGATCTCCCCAAGGTTTGGGTATCGTGATGGGCAGCTGCGAAGTTCACCAAGAAGAAGAGAACCTTTTTGGAACCGCGTATCCTTTACGAGTTTTTAAATGTCTCCAGTGACTTCTAGGGTCACAAACCTGTGAATCCCTCTAATCACTGCATCCAAGTACTTGAGATTGGGCTTGTCACTCAAATTAGAAAGGCGGCCTCTCCCCACATGGGTAGTAATTTGTTGAAAAACTTTCACCGGCACCTCTGGATAATGAAGGCAGATTAGAACACACCAATAGATCGTGGTTCTTGTTGCTATGTTTTCTTGCTACACCTTCTGCAGGTAGCCTGCGATGCAATTTGCTGGGATATCATCTTTATTGAAAGTTTTTATGTCATTAATATGAGGCACAGAGAAATTATCTCTCATAGCATATAAATATTTGTTCCAGACCTTTATGCCAAAAACATTGAGTATCACTCTGAAATGTGGCCTCTTAGTAAAAAGGAGTCAAGGCTGTATTAGTTACACGAAGTATGGATCGTCATAGTCGAAACGCTTTCCAACTATCACAAAACAAATGATGTTAGATACTGAAATGTTTAATGGAATACGGACATCAACGAGTTTGCAGTTGAAACTGGCAAGTTTGTTGATGAAGACATTCTTGAACTCCTCCTCCGTGATCCTCTCTGCCAGAACATTTTTGCGCATTCCGAGACTGCTTAATATCAATACGCAATGTGGCTCTTTGTGCCTTCCAGTTTTCTGCCCATGCGATTGACAATGCCTTGGTTTTCTTTTGCCTCATCTCTTGTTTGTGAATTAATGGTGAAAGGTCTATTACTAGGCTCATTCCAGTGGTTTGACCATCACCTCCTTAAGATTGTCATAGTCATTGACGGCACGACCAACTATTTGCCGGCAAGATCTAGACTGAATATATCCCCAACCTCTCACCAGACGCTCTCTGTAAAAACCTTTATGTTTGGTCGGCTGCCCTATATGAAGATGGCTGGTCAGGAACCGCTCGGGGCCTGCGTGGGACAGGCATCAGAATGTTGAGACCAGCGTATCTCGGCTTCAGAAGAGACCAGGCATAATAGACAAGTGTGGCAAACAATACAGCTAAGTAGGAACCCATGTAACTTCCATCACTCCTGTAGAAGAGTCAACCATTGCTAAACACGGATTTTGCTTGCCCCAATAATCCAAACTGTGAACTCTTTATTTTATGTACAGTTGCGCTCTTGCTGCTACCGCAATTTAAGTTGTAGGAAAAATATGAAAACAAAACATTGTTAGATAAGAGATCCTTTAATATGAACAAAAAAGATATGTAGTTTGGTTACACATTGAAATATAGGAATTACATAAGAATGAAAAAACGTATGGTCGTTTCGAGGTTTTAACAACACAAATTAGCCTTTATCAAGCTCCAGTTTTCATTTTAGAGGTGCATACTAATAATGTTGACATAATTTTTAGAAGAAATTTTAAGAAACAATTGTTGCAAATATATACGGACATTATTTTACGGAGGCAAAGAAACCACAACTCTTTGTAATTCTATACCGCCCTCAACGCTTTGTAACCACATCGGTATCCTCCCACCTATCTGATAATATCTCCATCATAAATTTCTCTGTATGCCTGTTGTCTCGCTGTATACTTTATCTGAAATGAACAGGTACATGAAACACTCTGAATTTTAAACAAGGACAGATAAAGAATTTAAAGAGAGACGATATTAGAATTTGAGAAATTTCTGTAAACTGTTGTTTGCTACTGTACTCTTCAACTAGATGAAATTCTTCAGTGAATATATCTTAAGTCGACCATACACGTTGCATTAATTGCTGTAAATTATCGCTTTGTGATTATTTTGGCAATATCTTGCCTTGTGTATGGTGATGTTTTGCAGAAATTGATCGACAATTTCAAGAGCTTATTCGTTTTCGACTGGGACAAACCTTTGTTTTTTTAAGGCAGACAAGCCGACGCCGGTGCAGTGAGCTATTGCTGCTGGTCAAATGTTCATTTATGAGGCATCGGATTTTGAATTACACAACCTGTTCGGCTTTCTCGACCCAAAATTAGGACAAGTATTTGCGCAGAGATGCTTTTTTTTTTGAACATGTTTTAGAGAATAGAATTTTATTTCGTAATTTGCCTCTATAACTATATCATTATTGTCTCCCCAGTCCCTCTCTTTGTGTTTTTTTTGTCGCTCTATTATCTATCAGTATAGTTCCATATCACTCTTCACAAATCGTGTTACATAGATCTATGATCCAAACGCGATTTTGTTATATGAAACCAATGAGAGACAATTAACGAAGGTGAACATTTTTTCTTAATGATATTATTATTTAAAATCGTGTGTCTTTCTTTCTTGCCTGCTGATTTTTTTCCAGCCCGTCTTGACTTTAGCCAATGTTATTTTTCACGCGCTAAACTGCTTAGACGACATCCACGCACATATAAAAAAAACAAATCAAATTTCCAACATAAACAAAATCAAAGGAAAATTTTCCACTAGACCTTCTGGCGCCTACTGGCCAAGCACTGTAGTTTTGTTGTTTTGTCGATAATACTTGAAGCCATGTTTGTACTATGATGTAAACTTTTCGATGTAGACTGAGTAGAATCAATCAGATCGTATCTTTTGTTAAAACTGATTATCCTGACATTGCGCAAATAGTTTTCCAGGTCTTCGGGAATATCTTGTAATTCCCTAATTAAATTAACATGGGATAAATCTTGTTTTCTTAGTAGCCGTGGCTTCAACCATACTCTTCAAAGTGAGGATCTTTATTTTTTAGCTCTTCTTCTGCAAATCTTTAATAAATCTAGGCCCAGAGCGCGTCGTTCCTGCCTCTGTATGATACTCCATTTACAGAATTGTCTCAGTTTGACACAGGTTCAGTTTGTAGATCAAATGGCTTTGTCGACGCGTACGTAGGAAGATGGAAGGTAATTATTGCTTGGAACATTGTTAGCACTATAACCAGCCAATTGGTGGCATTAATTTATCGCCACGCCCTTGGGTCAGGCTTTAAAAGAGAAAATTACATATCATTGATCTACATGATTTTGATTTCTTATTTATCATTTTATGCATGATTTCAGAGATGTGCTATTGATGTATGCAAGAAAGTTAGAAATAGAAAGAGAGAGATTGAGAGAGAGAGAGAGAGAGAGAGAGAGAGAGAGAGAGGGAGAGAGATAGAGAGAGAGAGAGAAATAGAGAGAGATAGAGAGAGAGAGAGAGAGAGAGAGATGGAGAGGGGGATGGAGAGGGAGAAATAGGAGAGATTGAGGGAGATAGAGAGATATAAAATATAAATGAAAGTGGAAGTTATAGGCATTTGGTATACTACTACTATTACTAACTAGACTATTATCATTACTACTACTACTACTACTACTACTACTACTACTACTACTACTACTAATACCACTACTGTTGCTGTTGTTACAGCAGCTGCTCTACTACGGCTACTCTCTGTCTGTTTGCTATTACTACTACTACTACTCACTACTTCACTACCACCACCACCACCACTCTCACTACTCTGCTGCTGCTGCTGCTGCTCTCACTACTACTGTTGCTGTTGCCAAGTGTTACCACTACTACTACTACTACTAATACTTACTACATTGTTGTTTGTTTGTTGTCATTACTACCACTGCACTATTACTTCATTACTTAGTAATTAGTAATTGCTGTTGCTACTACTACTACTACTACTACTACTTACTACTACTACTAGTACTTGGTACTACTACTACTACTACTAACTACTACTATACTTCTACTTATTTACTATTGCTACTTAATACTACTATACATACCATTTACTAATGGCCATTACTATTTTAATACTATTGAGACTACTACTTACTAACTATTACTACCACAGACTATTAATACCCTACTTTTATCACTACTACTATTACTATTACTACTACTACTACTACTACTACTACTACTTACTATTACTACTATCACTACTACTACGTCTACTACTACTAGTTCCACAACTAAGTGAAGGTAATAATGATGATTTGCCATTAATTACTCTGAATCTGGAGTCCCTGAAAATTGTGTGAAATTGCTTTAAAAAATTTAACAAGAAAGTCTTAAGAGAAAGGAAAAGCAAAAACAGTCATAAATAATAACAAACAAAAAACATATTAAGAACTGAGGAAATTAAAAAAAACAAGCCAAAAAAAACCCCACTTAATAACTAACAAATTGAACAAAACAAAAAGAAAAAAAACATACAAAACCCCTCCTGATAATTATAGCTATACATGGTCTAGGCAAAAACTAACTTTTATTTTTAATAAAGTAAAAGATTAATATTATAACCACATCAAGGCTAAAAGAATAAAACATTTGCTCTGCATAATTTTCTCTCGTTGATGATATTTCCCATGAGATATATTTAAATCTAAATTCAGATTTACTTTTCATAAGTAATAATGGTATTCGTACTATTTAAGTTTGACACACCTCCTACACAACTTATGACTTCTCAATTTTAATACTCTGGATTGATAAATAACTTTGTAAACAGTCTTTCACATCTATATATAATGGAGCTAGTCGAAAAATGAGGACCTTTCTAACTGTTTTTCTTTGTAGGCCATCTAAGCACGTAAAATCTTGGCTCAAAAATTATAAATTGCGCTAAAGATTGGAGTGAGAATATAATTCTTTACCAAAATATTGTTTTTAGAAAAAAACCATGTAAAGAAAAGGCGAAAGTGCGAATTACTTTCTAGAAGCACAGCTGGACAGAGATGAGTGAGGAATGAAAACGAGTATGAGCTATTAACAATCATTCTTAAACCATCTGGAATAGCTACATATACATGGAGTAAGATCTAAGTAAGTCTTGCTTACACATAGATTCTATACATAGGGCCTGAGATAATTACTTACAATTAGACTGAAGTCAAAATGTTGAGATGTAGCTCCAGATTTTACTTTTAGACTAAGAATTTCAAAAGGATTTAAGTTCTAAAAACTAGATTTTATTTTGTGAATTCCAATTAGAAATATATTTATATTTTGGGGTAAAGATAAACAGCTGGAGTCATAACTATGGATCATGTATAAAAGGATGGATATTATCAAGACCATTTATAAACATATTATAGGCATCGATTAATGCTAGCCCCAAGATCAAAACTCAGACGCAATGCACAGATCTAGGCATTTAAATGTATCTATGGTGTAATTCCCCTTTTGTTTTATTTCGTCAAAGAATATTGCATTAAAAGCAACATACTATCCCATTCAGATAAAGAGAAAAATAATTCCGAGTTGCTTTAAAGAAGTGAAGTTTTCCCAACCTGAGATATTGGATTAAATTTACCACACCATTTTTACCTCCACACTCTCCCCTCCCCACGCCCCTCCTTATTACACACATACGATAAGAGATAATCTGGCATCTATTCAAACTCGCTCTCTAAAACATTGTTGCAACCTGACGATGCATAGCCCTGACAACATAGTTAGGCACAACTCGACATTCTCAAATCAGCAGCGTGTAAAGAAAGTTCGAGCACTTTAATGAATAATCAAAAATATAATGTCATGACTTCCTCCCTTATATCTTTACTTTTTGCCACTCAGCACATTTACAGAAGGGAATTCCATAACGCTCTTGCTATAACTTGAGCATTATCCGACGATGGGACTGTTAGAACAGCAGCCGTATCCCTCGGTGAGACTGTTAGAACCGCAGGCATATCGCTCATTGACACTATTAGAACCGCAAGCATATCCCTGGGGACACTATTAGAACCGCAAGCATATCCCTGGGGACACAATTAGAACCACATGCATAACCCTCAGTGACACTTTTAGAACCGCAAGCCTATCCCTCGGTGACACTGTTAGAACCGCAGGCATATCTTTCGCTGACACATATAGAACTGCAGGCATATCCCTCGGTGAGACTGTTAAAGCCGCAGGCATATCTCTCGATGACACTATTAAAGCCGCAGAAATATCCCCCGGTGAGATTGTTAGAACCGCAAGCATATCCCTCGGTGAAACTGTTAGAAGCGCAGCCATATCCCTCAGTGCAACTGTTAGTACCGCAGGCATATCTGTCGATGCCACTGTAAGAATCATAGACTTACCTCTCGGTGCCACTGTTAGAATCGTAGACTTATCTCTCAGTGCCACTGTAAGAACCATAGACTTATCTCTCGGTTCCCCTGTTAGAACCCTAGACTTATCTCTCAGTGCCACTGTTAGAACCATAGACTTATCTCTCGGTGCCGCTGTTAGAACCCTAGACTTATCTCTTGGTGCTACTGTAAGAACTATAGGCTTATCTCGCGGTACTACTGTAACAACCATAGACTTATCTGTCGGTGCTACTGTTCGAACCATAGCCTTGGATCTCGGTGCCACTGTTAGAACCCTAGACTTATCTCTCGGTGCCACTGTTAGAACTATAAACTTATATCTCAGTGCCACTGTTAGAACCCTAGACTTATCTCTCAGTGCCACTGTTAGAGCTATAGACTTATTTCTCAGTGCCACTGTTAGAACCCTAGACTTATCTCTCGGTGCCACTGTTAGAACTATAAACTTATATCTCAGTGCCGTTGTTAGAACCCTAGACTTATCTCTCAGTGTCACTGTTAGAACTATAGACTTATTTCTCAGTACCACTGTTAGAACCCTAGACTTATCTCTCAGTGCCACTGTTAGAGCTATAGACTTATCTCGCGGTACTACTGTAACAACCATAGACTTATCTGTCGGTGCTACTGTTCGAACCATAGCCTTGGATCTCGGTGCCACTGTTAGAACCCTAGACTTATCTCTCGGTGCCACTGTTAGAACTATAAACTTATATCTCAGTGCCACTGTTAGAACCCTAGACTTATCTCTCAGTGCCACTGTTAGAGCTATAGACTTATTTCTCAGTGCCACTGTTAGAACCCTAGACTTATCTCTCGGTGCCACTGTTAGAACTATAAACTTATATCTCAGTGCCGTTGTTAGAACCCTAGACTTATCTCTCAGTGTCACTGTTAGAACTATAGACTTATTTCTCAGTACCACTGTTAGAACCCTAGACTTATCTCTCAGTGCCACTGTTAGAGCTATAGACTTATCTCTCGGTGCCACTGTTAGAACCCTAGACTTATTTCTCAGTGCCACTGTTAGAACTATAGGCTTATCTGTCAGTGCCACTGTTAGAACTATAGACTTATCTGTCAGTGCCACTGTTAGAACCCTAGAATTATTTCTTAGTGCCACTGTTAGAACTATAGACTTATCTGTCAGTGCCACTGTTAGAACCCTAGACTTATTTCTTAGTGCCACTGTTAGAACTATAGACTTATCTCTCGGTGCCACTGTTAGAACTATAGACGTATCTCTCTGTGCCACTGTTAGAACCCTAGACTTATCTCTCGGTGTCACTGTTAGAACCCTAGACTTATCTGTCGGTGCCACTGTTAGAACTATAGACTTATCTCTCGGTGCCACTGTTAGAACCGTAGACTTATCTCTCGGTGCCACTGTTAGAACTATAGGCTTATCTGTCAGTGTCACTGTTAGAACTATAGGCTTATCTCTCGGTGCCACTGTTAGAACTATAGGCTTATCTGTCAGTGTCACTGTTAGAACCCTAGACTTATCTCTCGGTGTCACTGTTAGAACCCTAGACTTATCTCTCGGTGTCACTGTTAGAACTATAGGTTTATCTCTCGGTGCCACTGTTAGAACTATAGGCTTATCTGTCAGTGTCACTGTTAGAACCCTAGACTTATCTCTCGGTGTCACTGTTAGAACCCTAGACTTATCTCTCGGTGCCACTGTTAGAACTATAGGCTTATCTGTCAGTGTCACTGTTAGAACCCTAGACTTATCTCTCGGTGTCACTGTTAGAACTATAGACTTATCTCTCGGTGCCACTGTTAGAACCCTAGACTTATCTCTCGGTGTCACTGTTAGAACTATAGGCTTATCTGTCAGTGCCACTGTTAGAACCCTAGACTTATTTCTCGGTGTCACTGTTAGAACCCTAGGTTTATCCCTCGATGCTCATGTGAGAACAAAAGGCTTCTCACTCTGTGCCATTATCTACACGTGGAGGTGGAAAGAACATTATATACCATTTATTACAAAAGCTGTACTTGTTTCTGACAAAGCATATTTCGGAAACTTTGTATCCTGTCAAAGAGAACATTAAAGAAAATTCCTACAACTGTTTGTTTTTCGCATAGATTTCATCGCTTTATCCTCAAATGAAAAGAGTAGGTTAATTTTTGTGGAATCCACATTTATTAAATGATTCTCTTAAAGAATTATCTAACTTGTAGGTGTAAACAAATTGACAGCTATGAATCTGGCAAGGCAAAGCGCCTTTAGCAACTTTATGGCAGGAATTCAATATTTATGCTTCCACTAAGGGTTTAAAACGATCTTTAAATAGATAAGGCAATTACAGAATTGCCTGATTTGCAATACTGAATACTGACCTCAGACATGAAGCTAGACAACAAATTTGTCTAAATTTTTCGTTATTTCCAAAAATTTCTCTGTTTTCATATTCGTATGTTATATGCGTCCATCTACCTCTTTTTTTTTTCTGAATATCTGTCCACCATTGTCAGATAATCGCTGTTTTTTTTTTATTCATTTCTCAGTCAGTTAACTGTTCATCTGTCAATGTATAAATTTATTTGAGTGTTTTTTCTATGTATCCTCTTTTTGTCTCTCTCTCTCTCTCTCTATCTCTCTCTCTCTCTTTTCCTCTCTCTCACACTCCCAGTCTCATTCGGTATTTCTCCTCATTCTCTCTCTCTCTCTCTCTCTCTCTCTCTCTCTCTCTCTCTCTCTCTCTCTCTCTCTCTCTCTCTCTCTTCCTGCCCAGATTCCTTACTCCAGTTTTCTAAATAAGAAAAAAAATTATTTCATGGTACAATTTCATATAAACCTTTCGCCGTATTTATAAACAAAAATCAACAAAAAATATAGTTATTGAACGGATCAGTTTGGTAAGTGCGTTGAACCAGAGAGTTTCGCTGTTGGCGAGCGTGAGGCAAGGTAAGTCGACACAAGGCAGTCGGTGGTGAGTAAAACTCTCAGCCGATCTCCACATCGCATGATCGTTTAGTCGTCATTATTCGATACCCATAGCGGTTACACATAGTTACATAGTAATTTCATTCTTTTCTCTTTTTAAATAGACAAGGAGAGACAATGAAACATCGATTATTATCAACTTGCAATTTTTTTTCTTCATTTCTCCGTAACCTGGAGCTGAAATAATAATAAAAAAAAAAAAATCTTCAACGTCGTTGCATGGCTGCGTTGCTGTATATAACGGCGAAATCGAGGCTCCCCAAGGTACAGGCCGAGTGGTCGAAATATACAAACCTTTGCAGTAAGTGTAAAAGTAAGTTTTACCATGTAATCATTTGACAGAATTAGGACAGTTAGATATT
Source organism: Elysia crispata (assembly GCA_033675545.1). Classification (NCBI taxonomy): domain Eukaryota; kingdom Metazoa; phylum Mollusca; class Gastropoda; family Plakobranchidae; genus Elysia; species Elysia crispata. Next base: position 6,670 of record JAWDGP010002821.1, on the reverse strand, counting down.
TTTGTTGTGTAGGCTGAACAAAAAGTACGTTCTAAGCACAACTCAGTCCTAATTATTTTTAAAAGTTACAAGAAAATAGATCACTACAACCATCAGAATGCAAAAGTTTGTTCACTTCGGTAACTTGGTCTGTGTTTAGGAAGCCTCGACCAGACTGGTTGGAGTGAGCGAAAATTACCCTTGGGTCCATGAATGAGCCATAATGGTTCGTTAGTTTTTTATGTAGATCTAACACAGATTCTAATGGATTGTTGGAAAGACCATGGGCGGGTTTTTTTTTTATCTTTAAAATACCATACGTCATGGCCCAGAGGTGACTGAGAGGAATACAAGAGAGACGTGAACTGTCTTCAGACTATGTCTTTGAATATTGACATAAAAAGTAGACAACACATAACACACCCGTGGGCATTTGCACATGTTCAAAATTTCCTCGCTCACTTCTGCATTTTGGATCAGCTTCAAAGACACAGAGGGCGCATACTCTTGGCCGAGAAATAACATTCTAAGGCTTTTAAAGACTCTTGTTTTTCAAATGTATTTTTGAAAACTCGTATACGATCTGAAAGGCACAATTTTCTGAGATTTTGTTCTTAGGTGCAAAACAAAGGCTAATCAAGCATTCTCAGGTGAGATGTACGTCATGTAGAGTAAAGCACAAAAAAGTTAGCTGTCGCTCACATGTACTGAATTATGTTTCACTTTGTTGAAGACTTAGGCATATATTTTTTTGGTATCTATGTCATATGTCTTTGATTTTAGTTATTTTCTAATTTTAATTTCTTATGTTAGTTACAATTCCTTATGATCATTAACTGAGATAACGTATTTAATGATTGGGGACTTACAAAGATTAATTATTCAAAACATGCAATCGTGATTTGTGGATGCAATTTTGAAGCTTCTAAGATGTTTCTTTCTTCGCAAACAGATTCCATGCTAGCACTCCACTAAAGCTGTGTCACATCGTGTGCTTCGAATGAAATGGACGGACCTGAAAATGCTTGCCTGTACGGTTTGAAGAGACTACCCACCATGTTGACCCTGCAGCTGTCTTAGCGAAGCTAAGTTGATACTTCTCATTGGTTTTAAGAAAACGATGTCTTGAATTTAGTTTTTATTTGTAAAGCCAACCATAAACACAGAGGGGATGCTAGGCACAAGATATGTGTGCGATGAATTCTGCGCTGTGATTTTAGATACCACACACGCAGTGGGAAAATAAGGGTTTGTGTGTAGGTTTAAGAAATTTTGAGGTCACGGGGTCAATACACTGAGCGACATATCGCGACGCATTGCATCAGCCAGTTGACTCAGTCGCGCTTATTCGTGCAAAAAGACGTATAGGATGGAAGCAAAACAATAGGACGAAAAGGGGGAAACATAATGACAGCAACACGCCCACATGAACCCATGACCCAGATAGGGCTTTTTAAATTTTATTTAAATCTCTTGTTCTATGTAACTTTTATGCATTATTTAGTACCAGTCTGCACTAAAATTCGATGAGGAATACGATTCTGAAACTTTTTTTTGTAAAAAAATCCGAAATTTTTATGTCATTTTTTTATAGCCTGGCAGAGCCTGACAGGCGCCGCACCAGAAAATATCAGGCAGAGCTTGATACATGTATTCTGCCCCCTCGCTAAACCGTACGCGACGCGCCGTCGGTATAACTGGATTTTGTGCGTTTTTCTTACACACGCATTGGCTCAGCACTGGACTCGTGAAATCTGACCGAGCGCCTCGCGCAACCACGGTGTGTATGGTGGACTTAACTCCTTTTTTTCTCACGGAAGTATTGTGAGTGACGAGTTACCAGCCGCTTGTCATTGTTCAAGTTCTCTCCCTTGTCCAGTCTAGCGATCGGTTTCACGAGTCCCGTTTGAGCACTGCTTCCTCTGTTTCTGTGAGCTGAAACATGTCTTTTTTTTCAGGCTAAATGGTCACTTGATAATTTTTATTTCTTTTCTTGCGCATAGTAGATCATATAACGAACCTCTTGGTTGATTATTTTGCTTCTTCGGCTAAGGATCATTGTTCAACGCTACAATTTTAACTATTTTTAAGTGGTTCAAGTCACCAGACACTGTCCACGGCCAGCCTTTCTCTTCACCGTCATCTTTATCACAGTTTTTTAATTAGACTCAGTCTGTTTATGTTGTTGTTGTTATTGTTATTATTTTTTGATTGTTAAAGTAATATTCTTAAACTTTTTTTTCCTCAAATTTATTGATTCTCTCATGATCCCCTTTTCAATGCCATACAAATTTACGGATGACGGAAGACTGCGCCGGTTTTTATCCTATTGTAGTAAAACTTCAAAGAGAAGTGTCAACGATGCTAGCTTTGCTTGTTGGAATATTGCGCCGGTTTTAGATAGTCGAATGTTTCTCATTGATCGATTATAATTATTTTTTATTTAGGCCTGTTCGGACGCGAAACCTCTTCCGTCTGCCAACTATCAAGACTGTTTATTGCTACAACTCAAGGAATGAATTTTTAAAAGCTTATTTTTTTCAATACCTCTCCCGAAAACAGTCTTGATAATTGTTGCCCCCTGCTCACCACGGGGAGGTGGAAGTCGGATTTTGAGCAGGATAATGTTTATGTTTTATTCTTGATTGCACATTGCACTGATTAAAAATGTAATGAAGGATAAAATAATGTCTTGATAAAATAGTTGTTCACATTTTTGGTGGTAGAGACTTGAATGATATTCTTCGAAGAAACTCTTCTTGATTGATTTCTCCTTTTCTGTACGCTGAGATGATAGCCTATCTGGTTGCTTCTCGCTCGCGATGACGTCTTGCTTGGACCCTGCGCTCTTGAAATGCTGATCTGATTTTTATATTTGTTCGTAATTGTTCGTCGCCAAGCTTTTCCAAAAATAAAAATATATTTGGATGGGATGATGAGAAGTTCTTGGAAAACTGATTATGAAAACTCTCACATGCATTCGTTGTTCTTATAGCAATATCTTGAGAAGCCCAAAGCGTTGGAGGGTATCTTGCAGAATCCGAAATGTAGTTGTGAAAAACGTAGTCTGCAAACTTGCAAAGTAGATCACTTGTTTGAGTCAGGACAATTGTTCATCACGACAAAAGCAAAGCAGTCTTCAACTTCATGGGGATCCAGAGCTGGGAGACCGAAGAAGGACTTAAGCCAAGTTGATGTTTCTGAGTTAGATTGGAATTCGGCTGCAAGTCCGATCTGTTGCAGCTTTCTGTGCCATGCTTGGCCTACGTGAAAGTTGCAGGCTTTGATTTTAGCATCTGGAAAGACATGTCCACAGGAAGAAAGCATGGCATCTTCCAAGTCAAAATGGAAAAACGCTGAATGGAGAGAAACATTTTTCTCTCTACACATGTCTCGGCATCTGCAAAGCACGGGTATAAGTAGCTTCCTTTTTGTTCGGTAGCAGGGCGAACACGCATGGTATGAAATGTCCATTCCGTGTGCCGTGAAATGTGTATAACTGGTAAAAGTAGCGAGGACAAAACTGAAATGTTCCATCTGCTAGGATGTGAGTTGACGAGGAAAGAAAGTTCAGATTCTCCACTGTAGTGATTAAGCAAATCTGTAAGCTTTCGTCTATTTCCATAATGAAGTCGGAATCATAGTCTCTGAGAACAGAAAGTACTTCTTCTCTTGTCTTTGGCAGCTTAGGTCTGGATTTCAGCCGATATTGGCGTACTTGGCGGGTCAAGTTGTCGAGGTCTCTGCTAGTAATTGTTGAAAATGAGGACACCACTGAGCACACAAGCTTCGACGGTCTTTCATTAAGGCTGTCCTCTGCTTTTCTCTTTATACTTGCACGGGCTGTCTGCATTTCTTTTGCATGAGTTGATGGCGCTTCGTGGTTATGCGGTTTTCCAATCTTGACTATATTCTGTTCGTCGCAGTCTGTAAGAAGGCTTGCCGGGCAATCTTTTTTAGTGCACCTGAACCGCTTCGACTTCTTGTTGACTTCTATCAATCTGTATGTGTAGTTGTTGAAGCGAAGACCCTTGTTTCCTCTCTCCGTGACAAACAGCTCCATGTTGACATCCAAGTCTTTCTAAATTTTTTCATCTCTGACGTCTCAATTTATACACAAACGCAGACAACTTGACAACAACTTGAACGGTTTTCAAACACATATCGTGATCTCACAGTCAGAGCTATTGGACTTTACTATTTTGACATGTGAATTCTTACACTAAGCGCAATCGATTTTTATTCGAATAACTTTATCATCGAGGGATTAAAAATCGAACGAAGAAAACCGGCGCAGTTTACTGAACACAAGGATGGCCAATTCGGGCGGCATGTTATGTAATCACGGATCAAACCGGCGCAATCTTCCGTACCCCAAATTTACAGCGAACTTTGCAAAAAAAAAAAAAACCAAAAACAACAAAAAAACAAAAAAAAAAAAAAAAAACCCAACTAAACTGACCCGTGGAAAAAACACTTTGGGTTTCCTCTTGAAATGAAATATATTTTTAAGTGAGACCTAGAAAAAAAATAATAGAACAATGGCAAAAAGAATATACCATGTATGTTGCACTGAGCTTAGTTTAAAAGTCACAAAATAAATCGGGCTTCAAGAAACCTGTTTGAACATGAACATGGTCAACCCCCCCTTTCCCCCAAATCTTATCTCCCTTTCCACGGGTTTCTTTGCTTCTTGCTTTGGTCTTAATGAGTTCCAGTCCCCATGATTCCCCCTAAAATGGAAATTTTACTTTGTATTTGCATTTAAGAGGTTTTAAAATGTTAAGTTTCGATCATTCTAAATAATGAGACTACTGTGTCGCCTCGTGTCGTGTTTTATATTCTTGTTTTACCGAACACATTTCAAGGTAGGGATTCGAACTCCGAAACCAAATTCAATTTCTGCTTGCCTGAACTTTGCTACAAAGAGATTCTTCGAGTATTTTGGTTTGGTCAGTGCAATGCTGTAATAACCAAACCTTTCTCCTCTCATTCGCTCTAAAATGAAAATTTTCAAAGCTGTTTGATCTTGAGAAAGCTTAAGTCCCTCCAGATACTTCTCTGTCGACATGGTTAACTCAAAACGTTCTCTATTCCTATTTTCTGCCACTGTTTTCTGTAAAGGTGAATGATGATACCTGCCTTCCTCTGTGAGATTCGCCTCAACCACTCACGCAAACCTCTCAATGTTAATCATCACGGACAACTCTAAAGCATGTTGTTTATGGTTTTGAAACAATTCCAGCATCGACTGTTTTTCCTCTACTCTTCCGCATTCTTCGCTTCCTATGACTTCTTTGATCTTTCCAGCTACAAAGTCATCAATTTCATTCTTTCTCCTCTCTCTCTCTCTCTCTCTCTCTCTCTCTCTCTCTCTCTCTCTCTCTCTCTCTCTCTCTCTCTCTCTCTCGTTCAGTTCTACTGCCCTAAAATCTTTCTTGCCTATACCTTTCCATTAATTTTCAACTTTCCTCTCATTTCAATATTCAAGTTTTGCTGCTTCTTAGTTACTTCCTGAGCAGCAGCGCTTCGCTGTATGCTCGTATTCTTTTCCAGCTCTGTTCCTTTCCCCTTATTTTTTGGCTTCAGCTATAAGTTGTGTTGTACATATTTTTTGTCTTAGTTTTCATCTGTATCTTTCCAGAGGCTTTCAACACTTCTCCTTTCCTTTCAAGTCTTTTTTAGTACCTTTAGGTCTCCGATCTCTTCCAGCCCTTCTCATCATTTTCCTCTTGTGTAATTTTTCCCTCTTCCCAACTCTTCGGTAGATTTCAGACCTTCTCTTCATCTTTTCTCCTATCCAGTTTTATTTGTCTCTCTCTCTAAAGATTTTCAACCCTCCTGTCCAGTCTTTCTTTTTATCTATCTCCTGTGACTGTCAGCCCTTCTCATCTTTCCTCCTGTCCAGTCTTTCTTTTTATCTATCTCCTGTGACTGTCAGCCCTTCTCATCTTTCCTCCTATCCAGTCTTTCTTTTTATCTATCTCCTGTGACTGTCAGCCCTTCTCATCTTTCCTCCTATCCAGTCTTTCTTTTCTTTTCTTTCCTGTGACTGTCAGCCCTTCTCATCTTTTCTACAATCCAGTCTTTCTTTTTATCTATCTCCTGTGACTGTCAGCCCTTCTCATCTTTCCTCCTATCCAGTCTTTCTTTTTATCTATCTCCTGTGACGGTCAGCCCTTCTCATCTTTCCTCCTATCCAGTCTTTCTTTTCTTTTCTTTCCTGTGACTGTCAGCCCTTCTCATCTTTCCTCCTATCCAGTCTTTCTTTTTATCTATCTCCTGTAACGGTCAGCCCTTCTCATCTTTCCTTCTATCCAGTCTTTCTTTTCTTTTCTTTCCTGTGACTGTCAGCCCTTCTCATCTTTCCTACAATCCAGTCTTTCTTTTCTTTCCTTTCCTGTGACTGTCAGCCCTTCTCATCTTTCCTTCTATCCAGTCTTTTTCTTTTCTTTCCTGTGACTGTCAGCCCTTCTCATCTTTCCTACAATCCAGTCTTTCTTTTCTTTCCTTTCCTGTGACTGTCAGCACTTCTCATCTTTCCTCCTATCCAGTCTTTCTTTTCTTTTCTTTCCCGTGACTGTCAGCCCTTCTCATCTTTCCTTCTATCCAGTCTTTCTTTTCTTTTCTCTCCTGTGACTTTCAGCCCTTCTCTTCATCTTTCCTCCTATCCAGTCTTTTATTCCTCTCT
>JAWDGP010002820.1:0-21006 GCA_033675545.1 Elysia crispata | reverse complement strand
GTGAGACCTATTCACCTTACCCACGATTGGCAGGTAGGGTGAATCGGTCTCCAACAGGAGTCGATCCAAAGGGATCTCCCGGAGCCCCTGTTTCTGTCGGGGGTTATACCTAGCCACCATTCCGGAAATGCTGGCGTACACCTGGGGGAACACCTTCCTCCAAGCAGCAAACACACCCGGTTCGCAGGAGAAGCAGTGCAGCTGAATGGGCTGCTCCTTTTCTAAATATTTTTGTGCCATCGTCCGGCACCGAGCATTCAGCTCGACATCCTGCCCCACCTCCCCCGAATGTGGAGAATCACTGGCTTGGATGAATCCGCTTTGGCAAGGCATTGCCTTAGCAACGCCTCTTGCTTCCCCATGTCCACCCCGTTTTGACCATCAAGGCCAATTTCTCCAAAGGCACTTACTTTTGGGCTCCGAAGCAACATCCCAAGCTTTTCAAGGTCACGGGACATGACTCTTGCAGCCTGTGATGGGTGAATGCCACTTGCGGCTACGAACCCAGGCACATTCATTACCCGTGAAATGTTGTCAGGGTAAAACTGTGGCCAGCAAAACACAACCCCCCCCCCCCCCCCCCCCCCGCGCAACGTGACAGGGTAGGACTGGTGATGAGGCATCGGGTAATCGAGGTATTACCTCAGAGTTACTCCCGCTTCAGGCTTCAGGCATCTTAATATGGAAGTGGGCATCGAGAGCCTCCGGAGAAGCCTCCCGATGCCGTGGGGCCACTGGAGCAGTGCGTGGCCGGGCTAAGACTTCAGCAAAGCTGGGCTGAGTCGTACTGGGCCCTGCCACTGGTTCGAATCCGGGCTGAGTCGTACTGGGCCCTGCCACTGGTTCGAATCCGGGCTGAGTCGTACTGGGCCCTGCCACTGGCTCGAATCCAACCTCTGCTGGTTCGATTCCGGGGGACACAGCCTGACTCAGCTGCACACCCTCCATAGGGACAGACCCATCGGTGGTCAGCCCACTCAGCCTAGCCTCCAGTAATGCAACACAATTGAGTTGCCCGGAAACGGGTCGGCTGGGTGGTACAATGGCTTCCACCACCGGTTTGCAGTCACTGGCCTCCATAGCTCCATCCATTGTGAGCTCATCAGCTGTGAGAGTCTGGGTTGCAACAATAATGGGCTGCGCCAGAGTATCCACAGCGGATGGTGCAAAGCTCACCATGGCTGGCTTGATGTCCATTTCTTCAGCCACTGGAGAAGGAGAAGGGTCATCATCCTCGATCACTATGGGGCTGTCAGCCGAGTTTGAGGCTGGCAACCTCACCTGAGGACTGGCCTCTACTACTTCTGGGAGAGCCGGACTGAGCTCCATGGGCTCGTCCACACCCCTCTCCCTATGGCTGTCTCCAATTGTTCCCAAAGGGGTCCAGCGCGCAAACCTCTCCTGGTCTGCAGCCCCCAACCTATTCACTAATATGGTGAGGACCACCCAATGGAGAATGAGGGCCGGTGACCTCCCAGGGATCCACTCCCCACCACTCTGGTGGTCCTCCCACCCCCTATACTGGGCCAACGCAGCCATCCCTATGGACAGCCCCCCACCCAACCGCAGGTGATTGGGAGGGATGGCCGTGAATGCCATCTCTGCCAGTCTCTCTGGATGACTGACATCGACGAGAGATGCTAAATAACAGATAGCCTGCCACCTCTCCTCAGGTAGATGGGGCTGTCCCGGCGTAAAAGTTAGAATCGGGTTCAGGCAGGCCGGCAAGTGGGAAACATATACATGTTTCTCTATGTTGTTGGCAGCGTAACCACAATCCCGGACGGGACAGGCCTTTATGCCATATCGCATCTCCTTGTTGCTCACCACCCACTCAGGACTTGAGCTGGCTCCATTTGCGGTGCCAACGTTTTCATGCATGGACTCAGAACCAGCGCCAATTGGGGCACCGGTATCCTGTCCAGGAATTACTATATCTAGGGGTACAGACGACCGATATTCCAGGGTTTGGGGTGTGGAACTAGTGCCATTTATGGGACTAGTTCCAGTCGAAAACCTGGTTCCCTCTGCGGAACCTGGTCTAACTTCTGGTGCATCCAGGCGTGCATCAGTTTGGCACCCCTGATCTCTAGTCTCAGAACGCACAAGCCTATACAGGGCTGATGAGCTCGAACCCATCTTTCTCAGCCTGTATACTGTGTGGGGAGACCCCAACAGAACCTGGGCTAGCGTACCGCCCCGGCCTGCCGATCTTCGGCCACTGCGACCGCGACCTACTCAGCCCCGTCCTTCTCGCCGGAGGGTGTCACGGGTCAGAGTATTTTGCGCTCTTCCTCTACCTTGCGGGCCCCGTCCGCCCTGGGAACCACTGCGTCCCTGGGGAACATTCTGCGCTCCCCGCCTACCTTGGAAAACATTGAGATTTCCCCGAGGAGCATGATGCGCCCCCCCCCCCTCCCCCTACCTTGGGAAACATGGAGATTTCCCCGAGGAGCATGATGCGCTCCCCCCTACCTTGGGAAACATGGAGGTTTCCCCGGGGAGCATGATGCGCTCCCTCCCATTGACCGCGACCTTGGTCTATACCGTTCCCAGCTGGGGAACGTGATGCCGCTTCCATGCGACTGGCCAAGGACTGTACCAGTCGCCACACCTCAGGCGGGTACCTGCCCATGTGGTTTTGAGGGACATGACCCGGGTGGTCCGCCATCTGGAAAGTCGAAGAGTAAATAGCCATGTCGAAATAAGGTACGGCGTCTGGTCTACCCAAGCAGACAGCCATTTACATGAGACCCGCCAGCATGAAATAAACGTTCTTATCTACAGATAATAATAACCGATTATAGAAAATAGTAGAACATATTTTAGTTGGTCTTTATCTTATCTGTTTTACATATTTATTTCCCTACATATCTACAACTCCTTCCCTCCCACTGGCAGGTTGACTGTTCATACTTAAGTTAATCCTGGCATTCGTGACACAAGAACTGATTTAATGTATCTGCTTCCCGCCTCCTAAGGCCCACACGTCCACAGTGAAACTCCGATTTGCGGCAAAGGCAGTATATTTCTGGCTCATCCAGTTCTAATCTAGCCTTTACCAGCCACTTAGGCAACTCTCTATCAAGACATTTCTTGACATGGTCATGGTTCACCACGCTAGTCTTTAATTTGGACTTCCAGGAGATATGGAGTCAAAATGTTGACAATTAGTCCTGGCCCCTTCCAGGGTAACCCAAGTTTGCTACAAAGGCCTTTAATTGTGACCCTGTCACAAATATAAACGGCATCACCCTTCCTGTATTCGAATTTCCGGGACTTAACATCGTAGTCTACCTTCATCCGTTTTTGCGAGGTCTTCAATACCTCCCTGGCTTGCTGGTTAGCATCAAGCATATCCTGTTGCAATTGGGCAACATAGTTCTCTATGGGAAGATCGGCCTGAGTAGGGTCTGATTGGGCAAACATGAGCTCTACAGGCATGTTTACTTTCCTTCCCAGCATTAACTTATTTGGGGTGAAACCAGTATGCCGATTGACAGATGCCCTGATTGCGGCCGCTATTTGGGGCACACAATTATCCCAGCGATCTTGTCTGTCGGTCAGATAACAACGGACTGCATTTAACAGTGTCCTGTTGAAACGTTCTACCTGGCCATTGGAAGATGGGTGATATGGAGCGGTCCTATACTTTTGGATTTTCAATCTCTCACAAAGGGATTTAAAAAGAGTGCTCTCAAAATTCCTTCCCTGATCTGTGAAGATGTGTAAGGGACACCCAAACCGACTGAAAAACTCATTCACAGCCGCCGTAGCTGTATATTCCGCCGTCTGAGAAGGCAGAGGAATACACTCCACCCATTTAGTGAATTGATCTACCATCATCAGCACATAGACATTTCCTCTGGGAGTCTGAGGCAAGGGGCCCAGAAAATCAAGATACACCCTTTCCATAGGCGTGCTGGCGTGATAGACCGTCATGGGATAACGAGGTGTAGGTGTCAAACTCTTTTTCTGGGAGTTGCACCGAGAGCAGGTGTTAACGTAACTCTTAATTTGGGAGCTACATCTGTACCACCAGCAGCCTCGTAAGCGCTCTTTTGTTCGCTTAACACCTTGATGTCCAGCAGTGGAAATATCATGAGCTCTGCGCAGCGTCTCACTCTGCACGCAACTCGGTACCACTAATTGGAGTGCCCGTGTATCCGGGTGAATCCTGTACAGAAGGCCAGCCTGGATGACAAACAACTGTCTGCTCATCCACATGTGTCTCAATGCTGGTTCAGACAAGGACAATACACCTTCAGTAGGTCCTTCACCCGACAACCATGACAGGAATGTACCTATGATTGGGTCATCGTGCTGCAAGGTAACCATATCGTCGAAATCGAGTATCTCCCCATTTGCGGAAGAAGACACGACCGGACGCGCAGAAACGGAGATAGGCACCACATTATCTACATCTTCAGAAAATTCTGTCCACTTGCGATGCACCCGTGTGCAATGACCGCATCCCCCGCATGGAAGGGAGCGAAGAGGAACGCTAATATCGACCGGGCCACAGTCGTTTGGGTCCGGCATCCGGGACAAGGAATCTGCATTGCCATGACTCTTTCCAGGTCTGTGCACAATCTCCATGTCATATTGACTGAGTTCCTCAAGCACCGGGCAAGTTGGCCCTGCGGTTCCTTGAAACTGGTTAACCATCGGAGACTATTATGGTCGGTATCTGTCGAAGAGATATCTGTATAAAAATGGAGCAAAGTTTGTGATTCCCTAAGAGCTGCTCGATGAGGTCTTCGAATGTCTCAATATGTGTTGGCAGAACCTTTTTCTTCTCGCTGGTTGACTATCGTCGACTACTTAACAGATTAGCAGAAACTTTGATATATTCGTTAATAATGTTAACGTCACTCGCTGCTGTTCTGTTGTTAAGTTTAAACGGCTTCCACAGCTTCTGCTGTAGTTACAGGCTGGTTCAGGGACCCATCAGAGAAATCTGGATTTATCTCCAGCAGGGGAGTGGATATAGATGAGTTGTTGGTGAGGTCCTTATTGTCGAGTCATGATATGTAATCCAAATGATTTTAGTGGTTGTCTAGATCAGCAGCTGTTCTGATATTTTTTTTCTTGTCTCTTATTTATAATTTTCCAGAATTCCTACGGGTCTTTTGATTGGAGATAATTTAATTTTTTTTTAAATCTTGTGTCTCCAGTTATTTATAGCAGCATTTAGAGATTGTTTGTACGAATTACTGGCGTTCTGAAGTTTTAAATAGTCTTCGGATCCCGTTGTGTATTTTTAGAGTTGTTTCATGCCGTTATATCTTTCTCTTTTTTCCCTACTTTCTTGATTTAAACCATTCCTCTGACATATTTTTAGATGTACGTTGTTGTCGGAAGGGGCAAGAGTTATTCTTAACTAGACCATGCGACTGTTCGGCTGTCTGCACCATAACAGTACATGTATTTATCTCATTGACAGAGCTTAACCAAATCATAATCACCGGCCTTGTCAATGTCATTGATACGTGATGTTAAATCAGATCGCTTTTACATAGTCAAGGAAACAGACTCCAAACAGTTGCTCCATAGTTCTTTTGCATTATGAATATGATAAACAGAAGCAAACACAAAGGTTTTCAAAAGCAGCTTGTAATGGACATAAAACAAGCAAATTAAGCTGCTGTGACGCTACTTACATTTCTGTCATAATCCATGCAGTTTTCAAATACACCTTACGTAAATTTAAGTCTTGAATTTGTCAATTTTTAAGGCCCCATTATATCGTAAGAAAAAACAAATTAACAAACCCTTTAGCCTCTTCTTCTTAAGAAGGCTTACAACAAAAGAAACTTCGTCTTGAAGAAAAAGAAAAATCTTCTGCGATAGTGTCTTGTTTCGTTACTGTGCGCTTATTGGGCTTGCTTTTAAACAAAGCTGTCACTTCGCATAGGCCTTCTTTAAAAAAAAACTGCCAGATCATACCTTCACAAAAGTCAAAAAGGCAAATACTGTAATTATGATCACAATACAATCCTCTGAAACAAGTTTTAATGTACTTTGCACCTCTGAAAATACTCTCAATTTTAGTTGGGATTAGAATGGAATGCGACAAAGAATTATTTTAAATGTAATTCAAAAGCGTTATTGGCTGTTTTGTTTTTGTTTTTTTTGTTTTTTCCTAAGCATTTGCTTCATCGTTTTTTATACTGATCATCTTGTCTGTATGGGAAGACAATCTAGCTAGAACCCTTTTATAAAACCCTTACTTTACTATTAAGTCTTGTCTTACATGTAAAAGGAAATATCTTACTTCAAGTTTGTTTCACAATGCTGTATAGGTAATTTATAGTCGAATCTAAAAAAAAATGAGGAATAAAATTTGTTTCGTTTAGCTTTTGTGCACATGTATTTAATTTATTTTTCCTACGTTTTATAAAAAACTAATATGCTCAATGTTTTAATTATTATGGCAGCCAAATGTTTTCATGTTAAGGCCTTTCATATTTGCACGGATGTTAATGGATAGCCTCAACCTTTTCGTGGTCTTTGTCAAGGTCGTAATATGGCCTTTGCTTGAAATTTAATCATAAGTTTACAATATTTAGTAATTTTATATTTATTCTTGACAAATGCAAACAGGTATCAAACTATCATGAACTTTACTAAATTCACTGCATATTACAATTTACATGTTGAGTTTCCTAGACCAAGAAAGACTACAAAACGTATTTTAGTCTCGCCATTTAACCTTTTACGCAGTTGAGTTTTCTTACATCAATGAAAGCACTAATTCCCAGAAACATTTTCATTTGATTGCCCCCCCCACCCCCACCCCCACACATTTTCTGTATTCACGCAGATGGACTTTCTGCACATTGTATATGTTGCATGTATTTTGAGTGCTGACAATTGTCAGACTAATTGTCCCATTCATTTTCTTGCCCGGCTCTCACTCTCTTAACGTGCAGATACAGCCACTTTCACCGAACCTAGATCTAGCCCCAATTTGCTGAGCGCCAGATTTAATTATAAGAAATGTACATAGTTATTGCAAGTCCCTATCAACCTCTCAAAAATATTTGTGCCACAGTGTAAAAAATTGTTTCGCGTACATGTATTCCTTGTGACCAAAACCTCTTCTCGGGGTATGGTTATTCGCTTGCTCAACAATACACAAATTTGTGTGTATTGCTTTGTGCCTAAAATAATGAAGCATGTTTATTTCATTTGATTTATTACAAACATTTCAGTGTCAAATATTTTTTTTTTTATGACAAGCACAAGATCTTGCCCGATAATCACTCTTCGCATGTGTCTATAGTATACTCATATCTGATAATGTATTAATAATTGTTTCTTATAGTTATACACATGTAAATAATATAAATTTATATTTCTGGTTCGAATTTTAAGTTTTTTGCTTAGAGTTAATGAATAGCCTACATGCATTGTACATGTACTTAACTTGTCACAATTTTCTATTTCCAAATTGATTTATATTTTTTTCTTAGCCATGCTAATAAACTCTTTTTGCTATTAAATTAATCGTTTTTGTTGATTCACTGCCTCCTATGATTGGGCCAAGTTTTTGTCTTATACTGCAGTGATGTAAAGAAAGATTTAGTTGTTCATTGTTTCTCTTACATCAATGTGAATTTGTGTTGATCAAACTTTATCTTGGTTAAACAGCTTAACTCTATCCTCGAGAATAGGAAAAATGAGTCTCATCCTAATACATGTGTATATGACTGCCACTGATGATAAGGATACCAATATTAGCAAAAACTTCTAGAATAGACTCATCCTTTCCCTTTAAATGATAATGAGGCAACCAAACTATGCCAAGCCAAATGGATTCTATTCTGATCTTAAAATTCTTATAAGTATAAATGAGTGAAATGACTGAACGTGATGGTGCATGTATTTCAAATCCACTTGATTGACAATTTACGTTTATTCTAAAGCCATCATACTTAGGTTTGTATGTCAGGATGAAAACAATATATATAGTTGAGTCCAAATAATTCGAATCCGGATAATTCGAATTCTTGGATATTTCGAAGTCGTTTAATTTTACCAAACATTTCTGTATTTAAGCATTATTAAAAAATATCGGTTAGTTCGAATTTTGAAATAAGGATCCGGTTAATTCGAACCGATTTTGGCGTGATTTTTTTTTATTCTGAGTGACACAGTGAAATCACTTGTCCAGTCCTGTAAAACAAACTACATGTAGTGCTATGCTCCGCGCGGCAAGTGATTATGGTGTGTGTGTGTGCCCACCTACGTTACAGGCAAGAGTCTGCAGTAAGGCTACAAGAGAGAAAGGGGTTAGTCCACCCCCACCCCCTGCACACGTGTACAACATTTCTGATCTATCATCCACATTTTTTAACTTACTTGCTCTATGTATTCTGATAACTTGTAGTCCCTTTTTTGTCCAAATGACTTTGAAATAAGCAGACTCGACTGTATATATGAATACAAATAGGTCTACATGTACCATGGTAATTACCCTCACAAAAAAAAAAAAAAAATACCATACAATTATTTTCTACCAACTACTTGGGCTATAGAAAACAGAACATAATAGATATTTACAATATTTGATTTAGGAATGAAATCTCCCATCTTACAATACAAGAAAGCAACAAGGTTTTTGTTCAGTCTCGGACTTTTAATTATTGCTTTAGCCAAAAAATTGTCATCTCTGCAGCAGATTCAGAATGTATTGGTCAACATTGTAAAAAACAGGAATTATTTTTTTTATCAATTCTCAGGCCATTGTATCAACAAAACATGCAAAAGAACATGAGTTGCGTTTCAAGCAGTCTGCTTGTGAACTGTTCACATCACCCACACACTCTTTTACAATTTCAGTTTCGCCCTCTTTATAAAGTCATCACTTCGTCGACTCATAGATATAAAATGTATAAAATATTTTTCAAACAACAATTCATGTGGTTCATTATTGTATAAGATAACTCTTATCAGTTCAAATCAAATCAAGGCATAAAAATCTATAGTATTAAGATAGAAAACGCATAAAAAGAAGGAAAAAAAAAAGCTCCAGACTATTTCTACTATATCCTCCAATAATTTTCTCACACCATTTTGGTTCTGTACATCTTTACAACTTCATAAAGTTTTAGAAACTGAAAATTTCTGAAGTGCTGTTCACCTTGATGTAAAAATAATACTGAAACTAAAGGTAGTTCTATAAAATTGAAAATCGCATATACCTGGTGGTAAAGCTACAAAATTAACTGCATTACTAAATCAAACACACATATACAATAATAGTGTACATTTGATATA
This sequence comes from Elysia crispata, assembly GCA_033675545.1. Taxonomy (NCBI): domain Eukaryota; kingdom Metazoa; phylum Mollusca; class Gastropoda; family Plakobranchidae; genus Elysia; species Elysia crispata. The sequence continues at coordinate 11,721 of JAWDGP010002820.1, read as the reverse complement.
CAGAAGAATTCAAGTCTGCTGACCCCATAGTAGTGAACACACATTGGTGGAAGATTCAAATTGGAACGTAAAAAATAGAAGGACGGAACAGTCCCCACTGCCAAAACATACATGTAATAAAAATGAAGAAAAAGGAGAGAAACATTAACTGTCCATGACTTCATTACTAAGGGCCACTCCCAATTCAAAACGCATAGGTATGATTCTATCAACAAAGTAATTGACTGATAATTTATATCAGAACCAGCATTGACAATACATGTATAATAATCAAATTGAAGTCATCAGCCAAACACCCAAATTACAGACAACATATATAGCCAACACAATGACCTTACTTGACAATTGATATTCTGAGATCCTTTTGTCAAACAGAAATCTTTTAAATCCCTGACAGAGGGAATTCAAGGCCGGAATCGACGAGTTCATCCTGACCAAATACACGTAAAAGGAAACTAGGATCACTTCTCATGGAGGACATTGCTTGTAAAGCACTGAATCAATCTAAAATCAATGAGTTAATGGGCACACAGCTTCAAACTTGATAGGAAGTTAACTTTATTTTACCTTAGCTTTGCAATCGTATATTTCTTGAGATCAATGTTTCAAAAGTCAGCAATAAAAATTCTAATCTGTTGCACAGAGAGAAATATTGAATCCCCTTGCAGTAAATTTTAAAAAGCATGACAGAATCACACCATTTTTAAAACTTCACACACAGTCGAACTCAAATAGGCAGAATGGCCCATTTCTAGGACTACAGTGAATTTGCATCAGACTATATAAATTATTAGACTTTCTTAGTAGTTAAAAAAAACCCTTAAAAACTTGCTTCTTCATATTTTAAATGACACAGACATACCAAACTTAGGAGGCAAAGCTTTTCAAAGTTACTCCTTGCACATGTTTCTATTTACAAGTATTAAATTAAAGGTTTTTTTACAGAATCTGTTAATGTCTTGTCCATATCTGCTCCATTAAATTTGCTAGGGTATTCTTTGGGTTTACAAGAAAGAGGATAAGTCTTTTGTATTTCTGTTCATAAATAAATATTCAGAGCTGTCACAGGTAATCACTTCCATGAAAGGGAACATGGCTGGAAGATGGCTCCCCAATACACATGCATGTAACTAAAATAACGATTTGGCACATTTTACAGTGGCAATACATGATTTACACCTCAACTTTATTTACAGTAACAAAGGAATGCACTGTATTGATCATAATATGTACACCATTCATGAGATGCTGCCTTTGGATATGGCAAAAACAAATTAAATGTATTTTCTGCATAAACGTTAAAATGGGATAAAAAATAAATTACAAAAATACTACATAAATTAATTAGTGCGATACACAAAAATTATGCCACAAACTTCCTCAGGCAGATCATGGGCCTTGAATCATGTGTACTTCAAAAGTATTTACATGCATCAGTGAAGCCCTTCACATTGTCACACAGGTACCTTCTTAGATTACCTAAGAAGATAATTCCCCAGATGTGTCCACACTGGTAATGATCCCTTTCAAATCATGGAAAGAGTAGAATCTTGTGACACTTCTTAAGTCTACTCACAAGACACCAACAGGTGTGTAAAGTAAATCAAAATGTTAGGAGTCCCAACGTCATTTCTTTCTTTGCAAGAAGAAGCCATGGTTATGTGAACTAAAATTTATTTTCAAAATGCCAACTATGCTAAAGATTTAAATGACCATCATTTATATTGGACAATGCTTTTTTGTGGTGTAATAAAAAACCTGGTCAAAAAACATAAAACCATTATGATTCATTATAACGTTTAAAAACTCACATCAGCTGTGAAACGAGAACAATGGGTTTTAAATCAAAGATTACACCAACAGCTTTTGTTTATTGCTAATGCATTTAGAAGTTCTGGAATAAGAAGAATTTGCGCCAACAACTTCAGAAAATAAATGCTACTTGGAGCATCCATGATTGAATTAAACTGCTTTAATTTCCTTTTCAAGATCAACTTGGGGATGGGCAGTAACATTCCTCCTCTAAGTCTCAAAACATTGAGGCTAAGGATAGCCTCAGTCTACATTTATTATAACTTGACTGCATCCATAATATCACCCCAGCTTCTCTGTGGTCTCTGTAATATAGGCTGATAATACCAAATGGAACTTTTAGAAAAAACAATAAAAAAAGTGCTTGCATTCTTCAACAAACAAGAAGAGCTCTGAAAAAGCTCATATTGACAGTTCACCTATAAAACTGGCTCAAGCACATTGGATCATATGTTGAGTATCTCAAATCCACGACTGGTTCAGCAAATCGCCAAATCTAGTTGATCTAAATCAGCATTTATACAGCAAATTCTTTGGCTTAATTAAAGAGCTAGACAACCATATTGTCTCACAAAAAGTGAAACACCCACTCTCTATCAAATTCAAATGTCAACAGTTAAAAAGCTATATGCATCTCTAAAAAAGTTACACCTTATGTCACACTGAAAATAAAGAACATAACTTAAAAGCGGATACATAAAAAAATGGCCACAGTTACTGTGGCAGATTTTAACAAGACAAATATAAAAGGCTATTGAAATTTCAACTACTGAATGTCCATGCAATGTTCTCCAATGTTTAGTTAAGAGCAAACTAAAATATTCAGAAGACAAGGAATATCAAGTCTTATTTCATTTAAAAAACTATTACTGCATCTGAATGCCATAGTGTGTTTATAATGATTATAGGACTCAAAAGAGCGAAAGTTATTCCATTTGTGACATAACTGCCAACTGTTAGCTCACAATGAAAAAATTTGCAGCAGGGAACCAAGAAGATAAGGCCACAAACTCAATCCTCCAATGTGGATTTTTTAACTGTGAAGAACCTCTGAGGGTCTCAGATCAAAGGCTCTAGCTTACAGTCAACACCACTACAGCAAGGTCTTTAACTTACAAGTATGTCTTTGGACTAACCAAAAGAACGGATATTTTTTTGAGGTCTTGAAAAGATTTTGATAAAAGAAACTGATTAAAATAATTTGACAACCTTCCAACAAGTTTAATAAATTCATTGACATGTAACTTGTCAAAAGATGCAACTTACAACACCAGTGAAGGAATAAAAAAAAGAAAAAAGAAATGGGATCCTGCATATACTTTAAAAATTTAATATAGCATGATCTGAACACAAAATGGTATGTTAAATAAAATTAAGTAACACCAAGATTAAAAATTGTTAACTCGTTGGAAGACTTAACAGTTAAAAACTTTCCACCAATATTTCCCCTGCAAAACGAACCGAGCCTTTAATAGCAGTCCCCCAGATTCTGACAGCTTTCTTGAAGCTTCCAGCTGTCAATGAAAAATGACATGAGCAGCATTATCAAAATATCAACAAGTTGGATCATTGAATATGGTGTAAAAATGTTTAAAAATAAGTGATTGACTACAAACACTAGCCCAGTAACTGGCACAAAATGTTTTAAGAGATGATGCAGCTCGTCTTGACAGTAATATTGAAACCCATAGTTTAAAGAAGACAAAACATATTTTTGAAAAACAACAGCACGTGAGTTAGCAAGGTTCAAACATAGAGGGGCTTGAGTGGGGATGAGACCCCAAACAAATTGGTGCGCACACTGGCTGGCGTAGGATTCACTGATTGGACGGGACTGTTCAACATGTGACTGTACAGAGGGTGTATGGACGGGCTCAGTGGACCTGAAAGTTGAATCAAATTTAGAATTAAAAAAAAACAAGAAGAAATGATTGAAAATAGAGAAATCTCAAACTGTGTTCTGTAGTAGTAAAATATGAAAATTCATGAAAAAAAGTCTAAAAAATACTTTTAAAGAAAATTAAATACATCAAACCGAGAAATTTCATATCAAAAATTAAATAAGCTTAACTGCGCTTTACTTGTAAAAAAGTTTTTCAGTTTAAATGTTAAAGAGTAATATTGAGACATTGTAGTTAAAAAGTTGATTAGGAGTAATAATAAGACATGGTAGTAAAAAAGTTTACTTAGACTGTATTGGCAAAATCAGACAATAAATTCTAGGATGAAGCGTTTGAGTGCAATGCCAAAAAGGACAGTCCTAGTAATCAGTTATGACAGCTCTCCATTTATTATAAGTTAAACGATTCGAAGCAATAATAATACATCACAGTTAAAACAAGAGCAAATTACAAACAGAACTAAAGGAACATTATTTGCTAATGATATCACTGTATAGCTTGCAGCACCATATAACAATTATCGTAAGCAAGGGTCTTGGTAGATTTGACTCAAATTGCTTTACCCATTACAGGTCAAAAGTCTTATCTGGTTTTATTAATTCACTTTGTAAATCCATTTGATATGTATCAGATCACTTAGCAGTCTCAAAGAAGACGAGAATAAGTTTTAATTTCTGGTAAAGTCACAAAAAAGTTTCTTTCTTGTTTCAATAACACCAGTGTCCATATATGCAATTTCTCATGGCTAGAAAGCAAAAATTAAACTACCTTGTCAGTTTTTGCATCTTTTATTTAAGAAACGATTGGTATCTTAATACTGAACAGATTTAAATGATTGATAGCCAGGTGATAAAAATAAGTTAGATTGCGTTAAAAGTCACAACAAATACACCAGTTGACCATTATTAGAAACATTCAACACAAGAAAGCACAGAAAAAGAATCAAGCTTCAAAATGTCTTGCAACAAACCTAATTGAGTCATGGTACAACAGACAATTTTTTTGAGTTTACAAATTAAGGATGAAAATTTGATATTCCTAAACGAAATAAAATTTTGCAATGCTTTTCTTTGAATCAATTCTGAATTTTAGCCATTGACTCTTTGGGACTATTTGCCAAACATGAGCATAAAGATCAGAGGTGCCTACTCCAACCTATGCCTTTCAGGAAAACCACCCACCAAAATAAGGGACAAGGCGCAACAATGCTAATTTAAAAAAAAACAACAAAAAATGACACCAGTCTCTGCTAATTTCACTTAAAGCACTGATAAAATAAGCCATACAGCTGTTGGAAACAAATAAGATAGGACTTAAGTATAAAAGGAATAATAAAACCAGGGATAAGAACCGGGCACACAATTTTTTACATAACTTTTTAAAATTGGTCACTGTTAGCGGTCTAGGAAGAAGCATTCTCTCTCTGTCTCCCCTCCCCCTAAATTAAAACAAAATTGGTTTGTCCAAAGAGCCATGATTGTGAGCATTTTTTTCTTTCTGATTCTTTCTTTCTAAGCTAATCTGCTTTTGTGCTCAGACTAAGAGGTGTAGCTCATCTACATCTGTGTCCCCCAAACAAGCTGTTACTGTATTTTATTGGTTCATCTGAGGCACCATAAAAGCTTACTCATCAGAGTATACATAAAGGCCTATATTTAGGCTTACACATTAAATGCTGCTCTTTTTGTCTTAATCTTTTCTTGTAAAAAGACATTTGAGCTGAATATGATATAATAATTTCAACTAGATCTCTGGGTGTGAAGTCGGAGAGAAGGATGATTTTCTGACGAATGTGCAGTAAAGTAAACAAATAAAATAAATGTTTGGCACCAATAACTTGGACGGTTTCAACTATAATACAAATCTCGATATTGGAATGGAAACTATAAATAATAAACAAAAATACACAATATCTATAATATATAGATTTTATCGCCCAGTTTTATACCTTCACACAAGTTGATACTCGATAACGAAAAAATATTCTCGCCGTAGAATTATATTTTCACTATTTGTTTTTTCTTAGGATGTTTTGGGTCATGCAAATCCCGAAACAAAAACGAAAATAACAGATTATATAATGGTTTATGTGGGCTCAGTCTAAATGCTGAAACAAATATTGAAAATACTGGAATTAGCAGGCAAATTGGCCTTTCCCGGATACAACAAATCCGGATTTTCTGGGATCATAGGCACCTCTGATATAGATATCTTGAGTATTATACGTTCAACAAATAACATGAAGCAGCTTGAATAGTACAACAACAATTCAAATGCATACACAATCAGAGATAAGTGTTAACAACAACCGCAGTGAGGAGGTGGGTATTCACCTATCTGGGCAAGCTATGAAGAGGGCGGGGTGCTACAGCTACCTGTGCTGGCGAGGACCCCTCCTAACGGGACCGTGGAACTTGGATTGTTGGTGGGCGGTCGCAGAGTCAGCGGGGAATGTGTAGTGGGGTGGGCCCCCACACCCGGTGTGGGGGAATCACAGATCAAATCGATGTCAATTGTGTTCTCTAGGTCTTCATCCCACATGGAACTCTGAGAAAAGACATATCAAGTTGAAGGATTAGGTACCTAAATGGGCTCTCTCCGAGTTAGTAGGAAAACGTAAGAAGTGTCACAAATGTAGCAAGGCCTTTACACAAAAATATGCCTGACCCTCAGTTGACTCAAGAAAGTACATTAGTTTACACTCATTTACGATTTTTAGCTGCAAATCAAACTGTTATAGTAAAATAACAGGCCCGCTCTACATCAGACGTGTTGGAGTGAGATTTCTGACAATGAGGAGAGTTCAGTGAAGGATGTTTTTACATGAACTGCAATAGTTGATATCTAGGTATGCCAAATTATAGGGTTTTTTTTTCCCAACAGACTCAAAATGCCTACATTTTTTCCTTTATATTCTAGACAAGGTGGTTAGCATGCAGTGGTAGGATAACCGAGGGCATAGTTCTCTGAGTCTGTGAGGCATAAATCTCACAAAATTTTGTTCTGAATGTTCATCTAAAACAGAAATGGCTCATTTCAAATGTGCATGGTGTTTTCCTTTGGAAACTGGAACTGGTTTGATTTGAAGATTTATGCTTACTGCATATCTGTCTATCACTATCCAGCAATTGCTGGTTGAATTTCTTAAGAGCACACTTGGCTTTAGAGTTAGAGCATCTCATGATCTGCCTTGATATTTGAGTGCCACACTGAAGGTGAGTTTGGGGCTTACTCTTCTAGGAATGCAAAATGGATGAGATCAACATAGGTACAGGCTCTATAAAGATGTTCTCTATTAACTAACAGAAAAGTCTCAAAACCAACGTACAGCGCACGCTATTTTGACAAGCATAAACTTCCAAATAAACAGTAAGCAGTAAGAACAATAGCTGGTATCTCTACATTCATAATGCTAAGACTCTTTCACATGCTGTAAGGTGCAATCAATAAAATATTTTACAGTTCTCATAAGACCAAGGTTAAACCTCCAATCGTAATAAATAAAAGAAATTGAAACATAAAGATATTCCTGAGCTGAAAATGACAAATTCTAAATATAACATGACTCACTAAATTTTGAAAAAACTATTTCATTAAACAAGAAATAACAAGCAGGATGAATCTACATTAATCAGCAATGATACATATGATATGTAAAAGTTTTTCATTTTTTACTGATATTTTTCACTCCTAATGGATACCAAGGGAGTGATGGGATAGCATCTTTTAACTGGATATCTTTAAATAAAACATTCAATCAAAGAGACCATACCTGTAGCACTATATCAGCAAGAGCATCAGAATTAAGCGACACAGGAAATTCTAGATGGCTGAGATCTAGGCCAGGATCTAATCGAGTGGCCTGAAGAGTTTGGGCCCTGCCTGCAGGTGAAGACACCTCGTGTCTCTGAACAGGGGAGGATACTTCCATACTGCTTACCACTGATTCATGAAAGTATGAAGAAAACATAAGGTTAGTTAAGTTATTTAAAAACCAGGTTGCTCTTCTTAATCTTTACCTTTATTCTGCTGGTCCTATGTTTCTAAAGGACAGGTGAATTAAAAGAAAACGAAAAACACTTTGATGTCTGCTGGCTTGGTATTTATCTGTACCACCTGCTTACTAATTTCCCCCAAGCTTTGCCTACGGGTCCCATATTTTTCTGCATGAGGCCGGGCAAATTTGTTTATATTTTAGGACTGTCACCATCAAAGGGAATTATTTTTTTGTCTTGTTGATATCCTCCCTTCTTCCTCAGATTCCATACTTTACGGCCAATTTGGTGCATAGATGTAGAAAACCCTTTCAGCTAAGCATGTCCTCTTAAGAGACAGTTGTTCTATTGATTGAGTTTACAGTCTTATACTCCAGTGCTTTATGTTTTACACATGCTTTGAGCCATAAGATCGTATACGAATATTGGTACAGTGAGTTTCTAAAAACTCCACTTCACTTGGATCAGCAGGTTTTGGTAAACACCCTTGTGTTTTCAAGTTGGTGATGTTATTTACTTTAAGCTATGGTCTGTGAATAATGGCTGTCTATTATTATCCGTACGATCTGTGAAAGTTTCTACAGCAGGTGACATATATAATTTTAAGTTTAGGGCTCATATTAACTTTAACTATACTTAAGTTTTAATTTAACAGTGAAAATTAAACCAATTGTGATCTAATTTCATTATTGTAAAATCATGATGTTAAGTATTACGAATAAAACTTTTTATTTCCTTCTTTCTTATTAAATATTGTGAATTACAGTTAGATATTGGCGGTGGAGAAAGAGAGAACATGAAGGTCGATATATTACTTACCATATTATTTTGTTCACTTATTTACACTCCTCATTATGAAGAGATTCGGTGTATAAGTGTAACGCTGTTTTTCGTTTCAATTAATTTAGGATATCTAGCAAATTTTTTACTGCCACATACATGAAATGTTTTCAAACGAACTCTGTTGGCCTTATGGAGAGAGAAGTGTTAACAAAAAACAAAGTAAATTAAAAACACTGCTTGGGCATGATCTTTAAAAGTAATCTCCCTTTACTTTACCATTTATCAATCGCCACAAAGACTGAGTCCTAACAATAAACTACTGCGATACATACACCTGCGACATGTATTCACTAAGAAAGGCTGCAAAATGCTCCATCTCATCCATCACTCGTGACCCATCGTCAAGCAAAAAAAAGATAAAAAAAAAAGTTCCGATTTTCATGATAAAATTTATATACCCAATTCCAAACAAAAAAGAATTATTTTCAATATCAGTTTGTTTTTTTTTTTTTAACAAATCTTTAAAAATTAGGACCTGAACAAAGAAATTGTTTTACCAGACCCCCAAACTTTCGAAATATGAAAAGTGGGAAAATGACGAATGACAGCGAGGTCCGAGGACTGGATGTGAAGTGGAGAGACCACTGTTAATTGGAAGAATAGGCCTAAACGATTAAGAAAACAACATGGGATCGATATCTTTGACATGGTCTAACCCAGTCTTGACAGCATAATAATAAGTATAAAAGCAAAGGTAATATATTGCGTATCGAAAAAACATTGTTATTCGCACATTCGCAGAGCTTTACAGACCTTATTCTTCTCGTTTCAGTTGCGTGATTGAGAGAAATACTACGAGAAGGCCTAGGCCTAACGGGCATAAAATTTACTGTTTCGCATTGGACAAGTGGAAAAAAATAGGTAGATGCGGGAATTTCCCGCGCATTGTGGGATAGTTTGTAGAACACAACCCAATCATTACACTATGATTTTAGATGTCCGACATTATTTCTTCCTTTCAAAACATATCACAGCCAATGCGCCAGCCTCAACTCAACTAGCATGATCCCATTGTGACATTGAGCAAAAGGTCAGATCACTTGCTGTACTAAGTGATTCACTGCGGAACTATTGTGTACAATGAGGAGATGTTGCCTCCATACAATATATTTAAAGACATAAGAACTACAACGTTATGCGACAATAAATTACTCTTCCATTCTACTGACCATTCAAAATTATTAATTAAATATTGCTGTATTCAACATGATAAACAAATACAGAAGAGGAAAATAAGGGTATACCAAGAATTTGTTCTATATAGAATCGAGTCCAAATAATCTGAATTAGGATAGTTTGAATTTTCTGATATTTGGAAGTCTTTTAATTTTGCCAAATATTTCTCTCTTTAAACTTTATTAAAAAATGTTGATTAGTTCAATTTTTAAGTAAGGATCCCGTTATTTCCAAGCTATCTTGGCATAATTTTTCGATTCTGAAAACGCTTTTCCTGGCAAGTACAACAGAGACAGTACGGGTAGTGCTATGCTCTGTGCGTAGCGATTCTCGTGTGTGTGTGTGTTCCGCCCACCTCCATAACAGGCAAGAGGCTGCAATAAGGCTAAGAAAAGGAAAGGGAAATGGGTTAAGCACAGAGACCACTCCGACCAGGTGACCTATCGTAGTTGCCCCTTTCCCCGGACATACTAATACGATTCTTGATCTGTCATCCACATTTTTTAACTCCCTTTCTCTATGTGTCCAGATAATTCAAAGTCCTGTTTTATCCAAATGGCTTTGAAATAACCAGACTTGACAGTATCTTTAATCATCCTGTAAGATTGGGAACATATAAGGATTCATCCTTAAAGAGAAAGTGACGTTACCTCTGGACAGCTCTGCCTTAGTTGGCGTTCTTGGCTCTACTTTCTCCACACAAATATTGGGATGGAGCTTCTCTAGCCTATAGGCCTGATGGTGAGCAGGAGAGAAAAGTTCCTGCTTTACCACTGGCGAAGCAAGTGGTGGTGATAATGATGAATAAGTTGAATTCTTCGTGGGAGTTGCCTCTCCTTGTACACTGGAGATTAGCTTGGATTCTGATGCAGCAAGGCGTTTGCTGTAGTGAAGCCCTGCCTGCCCTTTCTCAATTGCTTCAAGGTTTTCTGGAATTGCAAATGAAAAGGTATGGGAAAACTTGGATGATATTTGGTTTATAAAAATTGTAATGAAAAACATGAACAAAACTTCTCGAACAAAACAGGAGAAATCAAGGATAAGATATTGAAAAGGTCATTAAAAAACTGGGTAAGAACATAAGTAAGAACTTGCCATACACATTTATGCTGAAATGAAAGTGTAGTTTGCTTCAGCCAACCATAATCCTCACCTGGGTAGGCCATACTGCAGAGAAAGACCAGCAGGATCCTTCTTCCCCCATTTGAGATTTCGTCCTCCATCTTTGTTACCTTGGCAGGGTTCAAAGCCCACAAGCAACCTTTCTTGGCACCCTGACTCAGCTTTGGATTATCCCACCTTTGCAAAACATTTGTTGAGGACAGATTGTGCCTCACAGAGTTCTGGAGAAAAAAAATTATAAGTAACAAAAAGTTCTTGAGCTGAGTTCTTTTTCCAGGGCCAATAGCCTTGGTTAAATCAATCATCAACCCACTTAAAAAAAAAACTGCACAGGTCCGCATGACAACTCTGAGGGGTTGGATCATGAATATGAAGTATGGTGCAGTCGTTGAAACAATTTAGCATATATGACAGACCAGAATGTCAATGTGCCACGTCACTTGAAGCAACAAAAAAAAAATTTGTAAAAAGTAACAATCCAAAAACAAAAAATCCTACAGCCATCCAAATTCAAGTTATGTATTGTGTGCTAACCAGTAAAAGAATTAAGTAAGGCAGTGACCAAAATTAAAGGAAGCTATCCAAAATCCTTTACTAACAATGAAAAGATAAATACGATGGTTTCAAGAAAAATGAACAATGAGTCCCATAAGGCAAGATTTATTACCTTCCATCCATCTGGCGCAGTCTTGAAGTAGGGAAAATTTTCACTGTATTTGGAAAAAAAATTTTTTGTTATTAAATCTGACAGGTTAAAATAATATCCTTGATACCGATTTCAGCATTTTTTTTAAACAATATAAAATTTGAATTTTTCAATCATAAGAATTTTCAGTTAAACACTGGAAACAGTAAATGTATGTTTCATTGGA
>JAWDGP010002819.1:570000-590166 GCA_033675545.1 Elysia crispata | reverse complement strand
TGTAGTAGTAATAGTCGTAGTAGTAGTAGTAGTAGCAGTAGTAGTAATAGTCGTAGTAGTAGTAGTAGTAGCAGTAGTTGTAGTAGTAATAGTCGTAGTAGTAGTAGTAGTAGTAGTAGTAGTAGTAGTAGTAGTAGTAGTAGTAGTAGTAGTAGTAGTAGTAGTAGTAGTAGTAGTAGTAGTAGTAGTAGTAGTAGTAGTAGTAGTAGTAGTAGTAGTAGTATTAGTAGTAGTAGTAGTAGAAAAAGTAGTAGTAGTAGTAGTAGTAGTAGTAGTAGTAGTAGTAGTAGTAGTAGTAGCAGTAGAAGTAGTAGTAGTAGTAGTAGTAGTAGTAGTAGTAGTAGTAGTAGTAGTAGTAGTAGTAGTAGTAGTAGCAGCAGCAGCAGGAGCAAAAATAGCATACGCATTAGAAGCAGCAGCAAAAGTAGAATACTCATTAGAAGCAGCAGCAAAAGTAGAATACTCATTAGAAGCAGCAGCAAAAGTAGAATACGTATTAGAAGCAGCAGCAAAAGTAGAATACGCATTGGCAGCATCCGCAGAGGTTGTAATAGTTGTAAAAGAAATTGCGTGATATTCCTGTCTGCAAAGCAGGAAACTGACTACATAACCGTGCTATTGATAAAATTTCAAATCTTAGTTGATATATTTCGTCTTATTGCACCTCAAGCTTCTATACTAAAATTAATATTAAATTACGTTGGATTTCAGGTTTAAGTTACACAGTGAGTGATCTCTTTAACAAATTGAGAAAAGCAAAAATTTAAGCCGTGGATATAACACTGATAAATTTATACATCAGCTAGAATATGCATCCTCCCTTATAACTAAATTCAGTCTTCTAAAGCCACGGCTTTCATACCTGTCACTTAAATAATAATGACCTTGAAGATGTGACACAAATTTATGTTATTTTGATGGGCCCCAAACTATATTTTTTCTCTTTAGTAGGGAATTTTTTTTACTAATTTTTTTTTATGTGCTGTATGTGTCAAGATCGACAAATTTAGAGGCATTCGTTTAAAAAAATAAGATCTTTATAAAAAGAAATCTGCTCAAGTATTCTTTGAAGTCAAGGGCTCCACAAGGTTGAAATGCATCCAGCTAAGGTCATAACGTGGCAGAGAAAATGTCAGATGTTCCAGGATTGATAACAATGGGAGTTTAATCGTGTTGCTCATTGAAAGACTTTGGGGAAAAAAAACATAGCGCTTGATCTAGAGAAAGAGGTCTGATATAATCTGGGAGACAAACAAACAGTACTGATTTGACAGTTTAAAATTGATTACAAACAATATCGATAGATCTTGAGTTTCGATCATCCAAATAGTTACTAATCATTTGAAGCTTTTAAAGCTTCCATAATTTTTTTTTGGACAATTTTTACATCTTTTCGAGGAGGAACTAATGCGATACCTGCTTCCTATCTCTGTTTGAGAGTGCTGATATAGCTCATGTTTTGCAAGATCAAGCATGCCTTATTCATCACAGGTGCTATTCTTACATGTAAGAGATTTTAACATTTGGAGGTGTATGAGTCATGACCTATGGTGAGAGCCAGTGAGCGAGTGTTTCTCTTACTCAACCATCGATGTACCTCCAATTTAAAACAGTTTTTTTCAATCAATTGACCCGTAGGACTATGTATTTTTTGTCTTGTTTCGAGTATCTTACTATCTAAATATTACTGTAAGACTTAGACTCAGGCCTGTTCACAAAGAATCAATTGTGGCAATCGAATGCATCTGATGTTTAAGGCATAGTTATTCAGTGGTAACTGACAGAGCCCACGGAAGATGCAACGCCGCAAAAAAGACTTTTGACTCCAAAATGACCGTAAATTTCTTTTACGGAGGCGATTTACATTTTAACTTTTGAATCAACATAATATCTATGAAATAATTGAGGTCTAGGGGTACAATCATAGATAAAAACTAAAGCAGTGTTTTGGTTTAGAATAATTATAGATGAACTTAAACATGTTTAATAATGGATATGTGACTCAGTCTTGACCTTCACTGCACACATCACAGTGGAATAAAACGACCAAAGCTTTGTAAACTTTTCACAGCATGGATCTGTCCATGTCCTTTCATCTGAAATCTTGCTTCTTTAAGAATTACCAAGTTTACATAAATTACAAAGCAAAGATTGCGCAAGAATTTCCACATTTTATGTCATATGCGTCTTGAAAGTTTATTCATTAACATTCTGCTACCATCAATATCTTCCTAGGGCTTACCTCCAGTGGCTGGCAATAGTTTTAATGATATTTGATATATTATGAAACTATCATTTTTGCCTATGTTAAGTTTTCAAAGCTATAATGAATCTTAATATAGCAAGTTAAGAATTACATTTTTTTGGTCTTTGTTTCTGCTGATTTCTTATTCACTACCTTTAAAATACATACTTGCTCCAACTCATGTTGAAATTTCCTTGCATAGTCCTACCCAGAGCATGCCAAATTCTGGAAACTTTATAAATGTTTATTATCAATTTATAAAACTGTATATTGCAACTAATGTAATATGATTCATTTCAAGTTTTGTGTTCGTGCGATATAATACTGGATTTTGGTATGCTACTTTTGGTTATAATTATTAGTTTCTTTTCTCTTTCGTAAATCATTAAATGACGATAGCTTTATTTTATTTTCTTGATATCAATCTTTTCCCTAATATAAATCCAAGTTACTCTGAAGTCATAAGTTAATTTACTACCTTGGCACCGTGAGAATCGTTTACCTTGCTATTTGTAAACAAAGTCACGCTGTTTTTCCTGAGGTTAGATCAGCCTGTTTAGAAAGTAAATCGTTTTCAAAAACACAGTAAGGCACTTCTCAAGAAATAGGCCAAGATATAGATCCATCGCCAAATTGGCTCAGGTGATGCTAAATACAGAATTGGCGTATTTCCTAGGACAGGTGTTTCCGGACAAAATAATAGAGGAAAACGAATGCAACTAACTTTACATCTTCTTTTATCTCCACAACTTCGCCAGGGCTTTTAGAATTAACCATTCATTTGTTTTTCTCTGTGGGTTTTATTTGCTTACATTTAATTATACGGCATTTTATGCTCTCTGGTTCTGAAAAGAAGCGTAAGCTTTTTGTTTTCAATTATTACATACATAGGGTATAAATGGGCCAGTTTTAGTTTTAAAAGCCTTTTCAACCTTTACTGTTGTCATTTTAGTTTGGATCAAAGCGTGTAAAAGATTTTGATAATATATCCACATGTCATGTTCATGACTAACAGGATGAAACCAAAATAAAGCAAAATGTTTTTGGTTGAGATTGCTTTTTGTCGTCATTGCTTACGCAAGTGTAAATAGCTGAACAGCTTTTTTTTATTTTCTTCTAAAGCTAGATTTCTATACACCCCTTTATATGAATATTTATCCACTTTGATAAAATCCAAATCTTTTTATAAATCCTTTTAAACGTTCAATTTTATATTTTTCAAAATAAACGCGCATCTATGAATCGCCTCAAAGTACTGCTCATAAAGGCAATATTTGCTGTTATTCATTGCCTTCTATTAAGCATTTGAGATGATCTGAAAATAAATGTGGAAAGTATAGAATTAGCTCATATCTCATATTACAATTCATCTCAATTAAATTTTTACGGCCAAGAAATGCCATCTCAGTATCAGTACCTTTTTATCAGTATTTCATTATCTTGCAGACATTAGTGTATAGGAAACGAATTAACTTCTTTCTTGCTGCTTGGTTGAAAAAAAAATTCTAGTGTGTTCATTGTCAATATTATACTTCTCAATTTTTTATCGTCGCCTAAGTCTTATTCAACACATGTACGTATGCATTATAATTATCCTGGCTTCATGAGCTGCTCTTTCGAAGAAATCTGATCACATGCCAAATAATTTGCAACAAAATACCCCGACATAACAGAAACACAATAAACACAAACTGTATACACGAAAATACATGGCATAAACAAAATGATTTTTTCTCCTACGTAGATATTTTTCCCCTCTACAATTAATTAAGCTGAGACATGGAAACCAAAAAAAGATAATTTTAGACCCCAGAATTTCTTCCTAAACGTACATTTTTTTAATCTGCTCTCCCCAGACTGACCACTGACCATGGAGGAGACTGACCCAAGGATGAGCGGGATGTTTGAGCTGGACGCGCCCCCACCTCCTCCCCCTCCGCCGCAGCCTGTAGGGGTGTACGGCTGGCGGAAGCGCTGTCTGTACGCCTCGGTCCTGGTCCTCATGATATCAGTGGTTCTCAACCTGGCGCTCACTGTCTGGATCCTAAGGGTGCTCGATTTCTCATGGGTTCGTGAACAAAGTCTTTGTTATTCTTCTTTGTTTGTAAATGCTGCTATTTAATTAAAAAAAGAAAACAGCAAAAAACTTACAGACCGAAGTGATAGGATTGGTGTGAAAAGATAGTTGATATAAGAATAAAAAATAAACACATAGGTTTTTAGGAATATCTTTAGACTTGTTTTCATTGCTCATAAATCATGAAAGTGATGTTTGAACCAGTGTCTTACAGTCGAAGCATATCGTCATATTCAGAGTATGTTTTGATTGCTTAAAAGGGTAGATCAGAGATGTATTAATAATGTTCATATGAATCTAAGAACTTTTGGTACCAGTACCCTTATGTGGGAGAAATGTTCCAATGTATATCCTATTGTTTTTTGTCTACTTGCTCAATATAATGAAACTATTTCTACAGAAACAATGTTACTTTATGGAGATCGATTTTTTTCTTTAAATTTCAGTACCTCTTAAGCTGTCACATTATATCTAATACATGTTAGATAATACGATACATAATATTTTGACTACAGGATGGTATGGGAAAGTTGAAACTCAACCCAAACGGATTTACTTTGAAAGGCGAGGCTGAGTTTTTGAAATCAGTCTACGTAGATAGGATTCAAAATAAGGTAAAAAAAATTGAGTGAAGTGATGCAAGGACTTTATATACACATCCTCTATATCTTTATTTTTTTTAACTCTGTTATGATTGGAAGTTGACTAATTCATTCATATACTAAGGTTGTGCTCTAAACCTAGAACTCATTAGAAGTTGAGAAATGCAAACGATATATCTTCTCTCCATCTCTCTCTATCTCTCTCTCTCTCTCAATTCCTGTTTCTGGTAGTTTCTGTGTATCTATGCCCCTCTCTAACACTGCATGTCTGTATGTCGCAGTCTCTGTTTCTGTGTGTCTATTTATCGAGTCTGTCTGTCTCTTCTCTCACTTTTATTCTTTATTATTTTTTTCCTCGCTTTTCATCTTATAATTGCTTGTCTCTCAGCCTTTTTCTTTCATAATATGCTAAAATATGAGAATATGCTCATTATACCACTTCAATAAATCAAATTTGTAATGGTTTCCTATGTGACCTTCAATTACCTTGTTTTCTCTTCTTCTATTCCTTCCATCCCCAGAAAAAACCTCTTTACATTCACTCTAACAAACAAGTCCACCTGAGTTCGTTAAAACAAAATAGAACAGAACGCAGTCAGCTATTAATAGGTAAGTAAATGTAAGTAGAATGGTGTAGACTAGTAGATGTTGAATACTATCTTAGACGATTACATCGTATTAGTATTAGTATGACTATTGACTAATTATGAAAGCATCATGGAAGTTTAGGTACTAATGGTTGCTGGGTGTTAGATGCCAAGATATTGGTACAGCATTCTGCAGTTGCCAAGTCGATATATTGTTTCTTATTTTTTAATGATGGGTGAACTTTGATTAGCAAGGAGGGCAAACAATGTTTGTTTGAGAAACGCCATCTTGCAGTTTCAGTGTCATAGTTAGGTAAAAGAAACGGATATAATGAGACGGTTTTTTCAAAGGAAGAGCCTATCGTTAAAGTTATCAATATATTTTACCTTGTTATTTATATTTGTTACAAATAATTAACTATTTTTTGCTCCACAAAAAGAAATCTTTCGGTAAGAAATACATGATATCGTTTTGGATCCCAATCACTGATCGTTTGTCTCTCCTGTCCAGATAAAAACAACATCGAAGCTGCATGTGACGTATTTCATGTAAAGGATCTCAACAACAACACACAGATGATGTTGAACGGCTCACAGGTCACTTTGGGATACTCAGATATGAATGTACCAGGTAAAGAATGAGTGACAAAGTTTAAGCCTTCTTTATGGTCTTAACAATAGACGTCAAGAATGAATTGAAGTATCCTACAGATGAAATATACTCAAGAGATGTTTAGTGTAGTTAACATACAATATCGACTAATCTGGTGCTATGCATTACATAAAAAAAGAAAAGAAAGATAGGAATGGAATGGACAGTTATGCCTTTTTTTCCATGGAATAAATATGATACCAAAACAATAATCTTTCGAAAAAAATATCGGTACGTCCTTGAACAATTCGAAATGAAAAGGAAGGATGGTATTTAAAAATAATAGAAAGACAGGTATAATAAATTTAGTACAAATTTCACTTTCTAATACACTCGCACATTCTCGCAAAAATTTTTAACAAAACAACAAAGGGAACTAAGCAAAGTATACGATGACTAAAATTTTTTTAATGAGGTGTTACTTCCCTTAAATACACTAACTGCTTTTCATGATTTTATAAACAATTTTTGTTTCATTTTGTTTGACTTTTTTCGCTTCCTTATGTCAAAGAACAATATATTTTCATATTTTCCTTTATTTGTGACCTATCTCTTTCATCCAGGCCCTTTGAAAATCAAAGGTTCAATAAAAGTACCATCAATATTTGGACATATGGAAAAACCCTTAAAGTGAGTTTAGTCCACTATTATTAACTATGCATGTCACTTTATAAACCCCTTTAAGAAACTTGAAGGTCTAAATATCCAAATGTTCTTATACCAAACAAATGATAGCTTCTGCATTCTAAGTTTGTTGCTATGCCTCTCTCTCTCTCTCTCTCTCTCTCTCTCTCTCTCTCTCTCTCTCTCTCTCTCTCTCTCTCTCTCTCTCTCTCCCTCTCCACCCCATTCTTATAGATACAAAAATAATTTTTTAACAAATATTAGAATTGATGCCCTGGCTTATTTATTAGTGAGTCTTTAGAAAGTTTAACTCCCTTAAATATTATTTCTCGAGGAATCTTATTCGGACATTATTTATTCACACCCTATTTTTCAATATCTAACACAAATAAAGAAATTTGTATTTAATATTGAAAACATTTTATTTTCAAATGTGATGAAAACTTAGAATTTATTTGTAGCTACAGCAATAAATGTTTCAGAGAATATTAACGCATGATGCCCTAGCGTATTGATGAATGATTTCAACGTTCACTGAGCTTCCCGAGAAATCTTAAAGAAATATTATACATACTAAAGATTTTTTAAATCATAATAATATAATACATTTATAAAATGTATTCATGTATTTCATATATTCTGACTCTTTTAAATACTACTCCAAGTAGTTTATCAACACCACTTCAATCAATTTGCAATACTCAACACAAATAATGGAATTTTTTGTTTAATATTTACTGTGTCTTTTGTTAACAACAGTATTACGGCCATGACCAGCAAAGTCTTGATTTCTGGGCTTGGCGGTGTATCCATGCGTTCTACAGTCGAGAACATCAGCCTGCAAGCCGGAGATGATATAAAAATTATGGCTAAAGGAATGGTGAGTTCACAGTCATTCAATCTTTCCAGAGAATTGTCAGCTGATCAAGTCTTAATCAGAGGATTATTTATCCTTCGGTTTTTAACAAAAGCTGTATGAAATTGAAATTCTATTTAGATTGCCAAAGAACTACCCTTTAAGGAAAATAAAAACCGAGTTTCCCCCTTTGTCTTAAAATACCTTTCAGTTAATTCATCAATAAACTAAAAAGTAATTACTTTTGACAAAGTTCTTAGAATGAGATATCTACTGAAAATAATTATTAAAACCTTGCTATGAAATCTGAAGAGAATTTCGATCTCAAGATGCAAAAATATTAGTTAGTTATTTTTTAGGCTCATCCCTCTCAACACTTCTTTATTTGATACATTTTGATTTGATCGAGTGTCTTAAAAAAAGAGTTAAGTTAACCTCCATGAAGTCATAAATAATAGAAATCGTTTTCTTATTAATATTATAAAAATCTCCTGCAAATCATCATCATTGATTTGTCATTAAAAAGTCTCAGTCTTTGTTTATATTTTTTATTTAATTTTCCCTCAGATTAAGCTTGAAAGTGAGGATATTGTTCTGGCTGGACTGCCAAGATCAAAAGCCACAAGGGTTTCCAGAGTTTACCAACTTTGCCTGTGTTTTAATGGCGCTCTTTTCATCGGTAACCCAGACGGCAACTGTATGGACTCCTCTGACGTTTGCCCTAAGTCGAAACCTTGATCTTGGCCTGAACAGCTGATCGAATATGCAGGGTTTCCATACAAAACTGTGAGAGATTTAGGGCTCATAATAGACGTTAGAGCTGCTTTTTTAACAGTTAATGCAGAGTTTGATATCAGGCAGACCAAGAGGAATATCAGAAACCAAAGGATTGATCCGTGTGTTGTGACAATCAAGCTGAGTTATGACAGAACCTTGCCCTGTCTAAACCAGACTTTAATCATTATCGTTAGTAGCTTGGAAAGTGCTATAAACATTTTACAACCTTTGCAAAGTTTTATTGGCAAGAAACATCCACGATGGCGGTATGGGAAGATCATGTCTGTCACTGTCACTCTCCTCACCAGGAATTTCTACCTTTTTTTCTTTATCTCATCTGAGATACGATAAACACAAAAGTCATCAAACTTCAAGTACGGAAAGGAGAGTCCCATTTCATCATCATATCATTCGATGATGCTGCCTGGGGATGGAAGGTGAAAAATCCATGGATTATAGACCTGATGATGTGCGTTTAAAAAGTGGGATATTCATTGTTTTAACTGAGTAGCAAACAGTCTTGCTTTATTTATGTTCTATAGGATACACTACAGGTCTCTGATTGAATAACCTTTTTTGATAAACTTCAAAACCATGGACCATGATCATGAACTACTGGATGAAAGTGTACACAGCTGCACATCTAATAAGATTTTCGACATGACCATATTCCATATTTTTTTTTTTGAATTAAGGCGTGATTTTGTGAAGCGAACGTTAGTTTGTGGTTTACCCTGGTGCTCTATTTTTAAATCATCTTCCAAAATTGTTCCAGAATGCTTTATTCTCTCACTTTGACATAAGACTTGGAAGATACAGGAATCTATAGAACTTCACTGACAGTTTGTCTTTGCTAGGTCATATATTTCATACTTTTGTTGATGTTTTTTTTTTAAATTTTTAATCGATAGAAAAACTTATTCACCGTATTTTTCTGAGATATCTTTGTATTTTTGTTTGTTTGTTTGTTTGTTTGTTTGTTTGTTGGTTGTTTTGTTTTTTTTCCTCTGTGAAATCAAACCCCAAATTATTTGCTCTCTATATAATGATAGTGTAGAAATTTGTATTTTCAAGTGTATATTGTAGAAAAGGGCTTGAAATGATCCATATCTTCAAAAGTGTTCTGTGAAAAGCGTAAATAATACCCTATAATAAACAACATGAAAAGGCCTTTTTACTTTCTTTCCAATTTCCTATGGGTGAATGCCACTGCTGAATGATAATTATACAATTTTCGTTAATTCTTAATTCAAAATCTGGCTTCTCTCCGTGGCAAGAGAATGGATTCAGGTAAAGGGTACCAAGTGCTGTAATGTTAAAGTGACTTTAAATACATGTAATGGTTTTCACCTTTAACTAAGTTTGTCTCTTTATTGACGCTTTAAAAGAATTTGTGTGTATATACTGCAAAGGAATATAACTTCAAATTAGAGAAAGCTATGCACGGCATGTTAATCACACTGAATTTGCGAAATCATAATTCATGATCTGATTGTTCTTGTTTATTATCTTCTGGAGAGTTTTAATAATTTTGAATGCTACCTGGAAATGCTGTGAGTCTTTTGTTGATTTCAGCAATCAATCAACTCGGCAGAGAAAGAGAGAAAGAAAGAGAGAGAGAGAGAGAGAGAGAGAGAGAGAGAGAGAGAGAGAGAGAGAGAGAGAGAGAGAGAGAGAGAGAGAGAGAGAGTGAGAGAGAGAGACAGACAGACAGACAGACAGACAGACAGAGAGTGAAAAAGTTGGATAGACAGGCACAGATAGAGAGAGTTAGACTTAGAGGAGAAGAGAAAGAGAGTCACAAACGATAAAGAAAGATAGGGAGAGAGAGAGATAGAGAAAGGCAGGGGGGGTTCGATTAAGCTGAAAGATATAGAAAGAAATACAGACAGGGAGAAAGAAAGAAAAAGAGAAAGAGAGAAAGAGAGGGAGAGAAAGAGAGGGAAGGGTTGGGGGTGGAAGAAAGAATGCAAGGCTAGTGCTTAATTCACCCTCTTTTCTCTTCAGTGCAAAATGATTTTGGTCGTCTGTAATTATACACATATTCCTTTTATTTCAACTGCACTTAGAATTAGACATGCACCGGTATTTGCGCATCTGACTACCGTACTGGAATTAATATAAACTTGTTGTGTTTGTCCAAGTAAATCATTTATCTTTCCTAACCTATCCTAGTTTGCTTTATTTCTTTCTTTATTGTGCAGGGAGGCATCGTCTTAGCGATATCTCATTTTTTAAATATATACTTTAATTGAAATACAATTTTCTTCCGTAAATAAAACCTTTTCAAATTTAAGATATTCAATATTTAATTAGTTTTTAGACATGGGTACACATGTGTGTTTTAACATTATATTCTTCTAGTGATCCAGCACATTTCCCTGATTCTTGATTGCCTTTTCCCATCCCTCCAAGTTTAATGCTGATTCGCATTCTAAAATATTGTTTCACCAATATGCCCTGAAGCTTTATACTTTGAGTTCTGATAACAAAAGGGTTAAAATCTTTTTTGACATTCAAAGGGCTTGTGAGTTTGTTTTTCACTTCAGAGTTATATGAGGCTTCACAACGATTTAATTTGATTTGGCAGATAAAACCTTCATTGGTGCACAATTTAGAAATTTAACTGTAGCCTTCAACAAGACTTTTTTTTTAGCTTAATGAAACAACAATAATTATTATATCGGTTGATTACCTTTAATGTATTCGAAGGATTTAAATAATCTTCACACGAAACGTTTTATTTCTTCTTCTTCTTCTTTTTCTTCTTCTTCTTCTTCTTCTTCTTCTTCTTCTTCTTCTTCTTCTTCTTCTTCTTCTTCTTCTTCTTCTTCTTCTTCTTCTTCTTCTTCTTCTTCTTCTTCTTCTTCTTCTTCTTCTTCTTCTTCTTCTTCTTCTTCTTCTTCTTCTTCTTCTTCTTCTTCTTCTTCTTCTTCTTCTTCTTCTTCTTCTTCTTCTTCTTCTTCTTCTTCTTCTTCTTCTTCTTCTTCTTCTTCTTCTTCTTCTTCTTCTTCTTCTTCTTCTTCTTCTTCTTCTTCTTCTTCTTCTTCTTCTTCTTCTTCTTCTTCTTCTTCTTCTTCTTCTTCTTCTTCTTCTTCTTCTTCTTCTTCTTCTTCTTCTTCTTCTTCTTCTTCTTCTTCTTCTTCTTCTTCTTCTTTTTCTTCTTCTTCTTCCTCTTCCTCTTCGTCTTCTTCTTCTTCTTTTTCTTCTTCTTCTTCTTCTTCTTCTTCTTCTTCTTCTTCTTCTTCTTCTTCTTCTTCTTCTTCTTCTTCTTCTTCTTCTTCTTCCTCTAATTTGAAACAAAATCAAGGCAATGAAAATCCGCCGTTTAAAGTGATATGAAACAGAGAAAATAAAAGACTAAATCAAACATTATTCTTAATTTCACAGTGCTGTGAAAACCACAAGACCTAGCAGAATCGGTTGGTTAACAGAGTGGGTTCCCACTTCCCAACTAGTTTGGGTTTCGGTTGTCATTAGAGCTTTGGGTCCTCCTGACATAAAGGAGGATGTTCTGGCTAGATCACCAGGGGGTCAAAACTAATTATCGGGGTGTTTGCAAAAGTTGGATAACAGGAGAGGGTCAGTCTGTTCCGCCTCCAGTCTCAAGTTGCCGACTTGTGAGGAAGTTAAACCCCCGAAAAAATAGTACCTTTACAGTGTATCTTGGGAAAAGTTGAGAGACAATAAAATATGAGGGAAGAGAGGAAATAACGGAGTTTAAGTGGCGACCTTAGCAAGTTAGTAAATTTTGTCACGATTACGAGGGATAATCTAGTCCAAAGTCGTGGGCTTATCTTTGGCTCCGAGACGAGACAGTGAGGCCGATTGCGTTAGTATACGTCCTTCCAGTTCTCAGCTCTAGCATAATCCACTCTATGCCTCGTTTTGCGGTGGTGGTAGTTGTTAGGTATGAATACATAGATAGATAGAGAGATAGATAGACAGACAGATTGAGAGATAGATTGATAAGAAGGGAGTATGAGAGAGAAGAAGGGGAGGTTGAGGGAGAAGACATAAGTTAACAAATTGGAAGCAAAGGAGAAGACATAAGTTAACAAGTTGGAAGCAAAAGAAGATAGAGACAGAAAAGAATGAAAATATTTGGTAAATCGGAGGAGGAAGTGCAAATCATTAAAGCTACAGAGAGAGAGAGGTGGAAGCAGAGGGAGACAATGATGAAGAAAAGAAAAAAAATTGTGGACTCATAAATAGGCAGACCGACAAGCAGATAAACAGAAAGATGAGAAGAAAAATCAAATAATATATGATTAAAAAAAAAAGTACGGCCCCATTAGCGTCAAACCGAATTGACACAAGACACAGTACACGCATTTAAAATATCTGGGAATCAGTTGTTGTTTGTTAGTTTCCGAGTAATTTTAGAGCAAATTTTGCAAAGCATATCTGTATATCAACATCTTTTAAATTAATCAAATCGACTTTATCTAGTAGAAGACATAATCTCTTTTCTATAATGAGAAGCGTTTAGAAGCCGCCATAAAACATATGTTATATTTGTTATATCCATGTGGATGTTTTTCGTATTTCTTTTTTAATGTTCTGATTTTGTGCATCTTTGAATATTTGGCCCAACGTCAGTATTTTGAAAATATGATAATACGAATATTTGATAATTGTGTAATATTTAAATCTATTTATAGATCTTTAAAATACTAATTATCATGTATTTGAAATAAATGGGCAGCTGTAAATTTCCTCGACAGTAACTGTTTATGCACCTTTAAATGATTTTGTGGAAGGGGAAAAGGAAATTGAATTTAGAGCCTTTTAACATCGTGTAGAAGGACCTTAAAATATATAAAGAAATTGCTGATTTGCCATGTTGCTTGATGTGCTGGCAGGAACTAAAAATCTGAGCGCATGATCTTTACAAAAATTCTTGTGAAATCCTCTAGGCAATTTATACCTTTTTTTTTAAATCGTGGATATTGTGTGAAACATTGTCGAAACAAGCGGCTTTCAAAATTGGGTTCATCGGTTTAGCCTCCTTTCCAAAACAAAGAAGGCTGAGCAAGCGTCTAAATCTAGGACGCAAGCTTTATCAATGGAAAGAATGCAATAAGATTTTTTAAATTGATACACACATCCACTCACAAACATTTTTGGTTTCTCTTATCTTTAAACGCTTTACCTAAAGAAGTTTTCGGACAAGATGGGCCATGATAGCCTTAACACCTGCCGATCTGTAGACTTTGTTATCTCAAAAACAGAAATCACCAAAAGCATCGTAGAGAACAATCTTGAAGCGAAAGAAAATGCTGCGCATATTTGATGTTTTTTTTTTAAACTTTAAGTCGCATGCTTACAATAGCTATGAATTTCAACAATGCCTTATCCTCATTTTAAATAGAAGTCATGGGTAAAAGAGAAAGAAAGTGAACTTAATAAACTTATAGATAAACGTCACTGGTTCTATATCTTCGAAAATCAGTACCTGAAAAGTAATAATCAAAGCAAATTTTAAAAATAGTTTCGAAAGACTTGATTATCAAGAATACGTAAATAATAATTCAAATCCATTTGCATCTATGTATGTTGCGCTCGAGTAAAGAGAAAAAATATAATTTAAGTTTTAATTATGTACTCAGCATTGAAAACGTGTACTAATTAAATTTCAAGCCAAATTAAAGAGGATGAGAACCAAAAAAGCTTCTATGGAAAGGATTTTATTGCACGGCTTATATGATTAAGGATTTAATTCACCCGTACAGCCTCCCTCCCCCCACACACACACGCACATACTCACACACCTTTTTTTCAAACATTGTATTTCCTCAAACTCACCCATTTCAATTTGAGAAGAGCTCAAGAGAGTGAATTTCGCAGAGCCATTCGCAAACCCCACCGACCATGTATCCTTTGCTTCCCATACTCCCCCATTTCACAGATCCATAATTGAGAATTTTATAATATTGATGCCTATTGCGAATCTTCGGAAAGTGTTTCCGTTTTTTTTTTATTCATCTCTTTTAAAAGGCGCTTGCAGTAACCTAGGGCATCTCTCTTCTCAGAAATATCTTATCTATAAAATACTTATTTTCTTTAATTTCTAGTGTCTATAACAGGTAGGTTTGGGAAAATTTACTTTTTTTTGTGTAAGACAAAACTAGAGAAAAAGGTTAGGATCTGTCTCTGCCCATTTTGGGCCTAGATAGCTCTGTAGGTAACACATTAGGTTGTCAATAGACAGATCCAGGTCTAGGTTCTTGCCAGGTTAATCTGGTAGTTGTTTTTATCCTACAAGAAGTATCCTTGGTTTGACAGAAAGATACTACCTCTAAGTTAAATGCCTCGAGAAACTTTAGTGATGTAGGGGATGAAAGAAAAAAAAATAATAAAAGAATATTATTGTTTGTCGTGCGAATTATTATTCTGACATTCTGTTTGAATTGGCCAAAGAATCTTTATTTTTTTTATTTCCAAGAGTTATAGACGATCTTCAGAATTTTGACAGATGGTCATTTCTAAATTTTTTGTATTTTTTTTTAATCCAATATCATTATCTTCATCATCACCTGCTCTCAATGTTTTGGGATGAATTAGGGGCGTTAGTTTGTGATGATTAGTCCATTAAAAGCTGTCTGCCTAGTTGTTTACCTAATGAAGTATTATTGACTTAAATCATTAAATTTCTCGGCCTCAGGCTATTATACTCCTAGTCTTTGAAATCCATCTCAAAGAGACCTTTTCATAGCCGTCTCTAACGGGTTTACTTTTTTATGGACAACCGTATTGACCTCTCTATTTGTTCACTTGGGAGAGAAGATTTAGTTTTGTGCAAATAGCACAGGTAACGGACGTGATCCTCTTAATATTGTTACGCTTTATAGAAGTATTTTTTTTTCTTTTCTCTTCTCAACAATCTCTTTCTCTCTTATTCATTGCCCGTTGTTCCTGTCTGCGGTGTTTTTTTGTTTTGTTTTTATTATGACGTGAACGTCTCTTTACCTTTACATAAGTTAAAATCTATGTTTTGGCTGCGAAAATCTTACCATCTGTATGCTTCAACCCCTACAATTATCTCTCTCTCTCTCTCTGTCTCTCTGTCTCTCTGTTTCTCTCTCTCTTACACACACACACACACTAACTCTCTCTCTGTTTTTCTTTCTCTATGCTCTTCCTCTCTCCTATTTCTCTCTCTATCTCTATCTATCTATATATCAATCTATTTATTTATCTTACTCTTTACTACTGCAATCTGATGTTTACCTTTTCTCGAATTCTATTAACCTCTATCATAAATATTCCTCCCATCTCCCCGCCCATCCAAATTGAAGATGCAATTGGAATAACGTCTCCATCTTTACTTTTGAGGTGCACAATGCATAGGGAAACATCGGCCACTCAATGAACGAAAGCCAGAGTTTTCAATAGGACTTAATCCGGATATTTTTACCATGGTTGACCTGTCAGGGCCCTTCGCGGACAACGCTAGTGGAGGCGCAGAAATGCTGAACTTTCAATCGGTTTTTGAGCGACTTCGTCCAGAGAAATGATAGTCTGTGTATGGACGTCCATGGGGTTGTGAGTGGTCTGGTTCTCCTTCTAGGGAAGGTCTTCTCTGAACAATGAGGACGGTATACGTTCTGTTTGAATGCATTCGAGAGAAAAATGAGGATGAAATTGAGAGAACAAGTTAGATTTTGAGGAGATGGAAAAGAAAAAAGCTAAAGATGTCTGAGCGTGTATGCAAGAGATTTGTTGAGAGTTGAAACGAGGAAATTGAGACGCAGGGAAAAGTATACGAATAGAGGACAGCGAAGGGAAATATAGAGACAATGTGTGTTATTTCACAGGAAAAGAGAGAAAGAGAGAGAGAGAGAGAGAGAGAGAGAGAGAGAGAGAGAGAGAGAGAGAGAGAGAGAGAGAGAGAGAATGAGAAAAAATGACTGTAAGAGATATAGAGAACGTAAGAGGCTGATGAAAGAGTAAACGGGGCAGGGACCATTCATTATGTTTTATAAGAAAATAGACAAGCAAGAGAAAGATAGACGGAAAAGCAAGAAAATAGGAGAGAATCAAATAGGAGCCGATACTGTATAAGAAATTTCTGCGGAATATAAGGGATTGTAAGATGGGATAACCAACTGCATTTCACATATTACTCATTAACAACACAAGATGAAAAAAGACAACGCAAGAAATGAATATGGTAACGCGATCGTATGAAATCGAGAAAGAGAATTAAATAAAGACTCAAAGATCGGAAAGTTTAAAAAAAAATTACGAACAAACAAGAAAAAAATTAGAGATTAAAAAAGGGATTAATGGAGATAAAAACTTGATCTTGAGAAAAGGGCCTGCCATGAACAGAACGGAGGCAGATTTTAATCCTGTCACTGCGTTGAGAGATAGAGTGAACGAGTGTGTGTGAGAGCGAAAGAGAGACAGAGAGATATGGAGAGAAAGAGAGATATAGAATGCCATCCTTCTTCCTCGAATCAGGAGCAAAAACCATCTTTGTGCCCTCCGGGATGTCAGCTGCCTCTCAGTGGGCGTTCCCCTCCTCTTAAAAAATAAGCCCGCCTCCTGAGGCGACACAGAGCAGGAATCAAAGCTAAAAAAAAAAATTCAACCGTTTGTGTGTACCGTGGAAACGTATTTTCTACTGATGTCTGTGACAAAGGTCTTCTCTCCAGGGCGCAGACTTCAGAGCGACAATAGATGCGTACTCTATAATAGACTGATAATCTTTGTCAATAAACGTCCGTATTGTCATAGCATTGTTTCAACTGTTGGTTTCCAAGGATTCTGCAAACAAGATAATCCTTTGTGCTACGCCGTGTTGAATGAAGTCGGCTTGAAAATTGTCATGCTCGTGTCTTCTCCTACTGTTAAAAAAAATTGATATTTTTCTAAAAAAAATAATAATAATCCCAAAGTTGTTTATAAAAGAAACGCTGAAGGCTAATATTTCAGAAAGAAGAGATTTTTTTTCTTTTGAGCCCTCTGGGACCCATATGCTAAGCAAAAGAAAAAAAAAAGAAAAAAAAGAAAAGAATCGAAATCTTTTGTTTTTAAGGTGTGTTGACATTTAATTAAATCTTTAAAAGAAAATTTCAAATCTCAGGAAAGGAACGGTTTTCGTTACTAAAATTCAGTTTTGAAGCTTGCAGAAAATGAAAATCAGCAATTAGCCTACATTCTTTTAAAGATGTTTGTGTTACTCTTACTTTTCGAAAAGTTTCATGCTAAACCTGTGCTGATTCATGTCTGATTTCTTTTACTTATTTAAACGACAAACCATATGAGGGTGAAAGGAAGAGAGCGAGCGAGCGAGCGAGAGAGAGAGAGAGAGAGAGAGAGAGAGAGAGAGAGAGAGAGAGAGAGAGAGAGAGAGAGAGAGAGAGAGAGAGAGAGAGAGAGAGAGAGAGAGAAAAGTGTAGGGGTAGGGGGAATATGGATGGTACGATTTTTTCGCAGCCGAGACAGAGATGTAAACTTATGTACAGGTAAAAAGACCTGCACGAGAGAGAGAGAGAGAGAGAGAGAGAGAGAGAGAGAGAGAGAGAGAGAGAGAGAGAGAGAGAGAGAGAGAGAGAGAGAGAGAGAGAGAGAGAAAATTCAATCAAGAAAGTTTTCTTTTCTTTCTCTTAAGAACACAATGCATTGATTTATCGGTCAAAACTATATTGAGAGTTCGCTTTGATTAAAAGTAGAGAGCAAAAAGCTGGGAAGAACAGAGGATAAAATTGCAGAAAGTCGGAGATGGATACGGGGTAGGGATTTGAAGACAAAGGGATGAGAGAAAGTAAGGAACAGGAAAAGTGAGAAAAAGAGAGAGAAAGAGAGAGAGACACAGAGAGAGAGAGAGAGAGAGAGAGAGAGAGAGAGAGAGAGAGAGAGAGAGAGAGAGAGGGGAAGAGAAAGAGTTTTTCAATATTTGAAATAGAAGTTCCTTAGAAAGTTGGTTTCCTGCAGCCGTTGATGAGAGCTCAATTCTTTAAGACAGTTAAGGCAGAGGTGAGCTCAATTGAACAAATTTTTTTTTTCTAAATACAATGCACCTCTTTGTCTTAGAGGTTGAGCAATTTCCTAGCAATCTTTTTTTTCCTCTTTTCTTTTTCCATCACATTTAATGATGTAACTTAATATTTGAAAACGCTAACGGAAAGAGTAACTTTTAATGATAAACTTAATGTCGACAACACTTCCAGAAGAAAAAAAAAATTCCTCATTTCCTATTCTTGAAAGGAATATCTTACATTAAGACAGAATCTCATCTATACAATAAGGTGCCTAATGTAATTGCACCAATGACTCTAAATCTAGCAATAACCCCAAGTTTCAAGTAGAGAGATCAGAACTTACCATTGATTATTTTGTTTTGTTTATAAGTGTTTACTTCACAATATTGATTCATATAATCCTTATAGCCGTGCAAAATTATTTTGAAAAAAAGGTAGAAATATCCATGATGTTATCCCCCCCCCACAGCCTTCCTCTCTAACAACAGGATGCTTCCTTGTTTTTAATCACATGTAGTTTATTTGCTGCAAGAACAGCAAGTGTGTAAAAGTGGAACCAAGATATAGCGATTTAGAGAGTTGATGGAGTTACTTACCATGAGCAAAGCTCACTTCTGGATTAACACTAAATTTATAAAAAGGTGTAGAGGATCAGTTGGGGTTAACCAAGTCCCCAGGATAATAATCAAAATAATAATTCAAAACTAGCAGTAACGTAAAAATGTTGCTTTGCTGAATTTCCATATCAAAATTCCCAATAGGAAGAAAAAGTGTGATGTCACTCAAGGTTCTATACCATCCGAGAACTATAGAAGCCAAGTTTTACCACCTTCGTTTCAACCGCAAAATTAATGCCGTTAGTTTTACTCTCAAAACAGGCCTATCAAAGCTAGATTTACATGAGCCATTATTTTATATGTATACGTGCGTGAGTCCCTTTTATTGCTGGGGGACGATTAATTATCGGGTATTTAGGACAAAACTAGTAATTTGACGTTACAAGAGGACCATGACATCAGGATTTTTGCTCCTTACTTCTCTTGGAAACGATTCCAGTGTCTTCAACAGCTGCTGGTGAGTTTAAGAGCCAATAGTTTACAGCTTATTGTTTAGCTCTTTTGGTGAGGATTAAAAAGGTTGAAATGCCTCAATCAGAAATAAGTTTATTAACCTAGTTTGCCAGTCTAAATGAATGATCCATCGAACTAACTTTTGTCTCTAAATAAAGATAATGGTAATTTTTTTCAAGACATAGGTGTTAGCAGCTGATGCCAAAGATCGGTTCTGTAGACCTAATTATAGCATCTCTCCATAAAGTTACAACGTGAAATGTGGTCAGCATCTTATCTGGCGCACCTGTGCGAGTTTGATATAGCTGCTTAGGTCAAGAGCTAATCAAACTAAAGGTCATGCAACCTGCCAGATTGAAGCCACTCGGAGTGAAAAGCCCATTCTTCTGAGCTGTTTTCTCTCAATGGGGGACGTTCTATTCATTCACTTTCTAATGCCAGTTTTATTACCTCTGATCTCCAGTTGTGGAAGCAGGGACAGGCAAGAGTTGAACCCTCCATCTTTGCATCAGCCAGAGACAACAGGGAGCGTGGAAGCTCGTGGGAAAAACCTTTCTTCTTGGATGAGACAAGCTCTTGGGGTGGAGGACAAGCCAGTGTCGAGTGGTTTGGGAAACGTTCAACAATGGTGCTAGAAGTGCTGGTGCAGCTACAGAGAATGGGAATCTCCCGTAAATGGTGGGG
>JAWDGP010002819.1:527500-565000 GCA_033675545.1 Elysia crispata | reverse complement strand
ACAAACCCAGTTTAACTATAATCAATTATCAGGTCTGTAGGCTGAAAGTCCGGAAACAGTTCTTCTACGAACTTACGAGATGTAAAACTTTCACAACGCACTATTGAAACCATGAAAGAACTCATTCTATCATCAGATATAAAATAGAATCTCAACAGAAAGTGTAGCAAACAATTATGGCAAACTTCAGGGAATAATGACTGTTTCAACACCGTTGTTGTTTACCTAAGAGTCAGAGATAGGCATTCATGCTATTCTACTCGTGAAGCTCCATAACTGATTCATAGTGCTCAATAAAACTTAAACCGCTATAAAGTGAAAAATACTACATGGTGATGATCCTTAAAAAAAAACTTAAACCTTTCCCCATTGAAAAGTTCCATCTGAATGAAAAACAAAGAAAACTTTTCATATCTATGCATGCGGATGTCGAATTCCGACAATGAAATGAACATAAAAAAACTAATACGTACAAAAAAAGATCAAAGTATTCATAAAACAAGATTGGCAGTTGTTTTCTCCAAACAAGCTCATTATGTTATAACGTTTGCATACACTAAATTCTTCTTTACATTTTTTTACTCATTGATGCTGTTATTTTTACTGTAGTTTCTGCTCCAACTGCTGTTTTTTTTTATTACCTCCTTACGGTGATCTTTTGAATTGTTTATAACGTCCCTTTTTATCAAAGTCTTTAACTTACATGTAAATTGTTTAGCTCTCATATGCTGCTGTTTCCATAATCTATCAAAACATTCTAACGCATCATTATTGTGCAAGATAAAAGCACTAGTATTTGACAGGCAATAACGAAACACGACGCAACCATCTCGTATGTGACTGCCGTGACAGGCCAGAATACTATGTGACCTTTACCCCTGACTGGCAGGCAATCAAGTTGTCACTAGGCCAGGGGAGGCGACCGTAGTGGAGGACACACAGGACAGAGCCTGGGCCAATCGAATCTGCATTAAGTTCGGGCTTGCAAGTGACAGGGCCTGTCACAGTAAAAACTTCACAGCCTATAAAACCTTTAAGTGTTTTTCTGCTGCCGAAAGGACGTCCCCGCAGTAGATTGTCTTAGAAACCTAGAGGACGTGAAACAAATCAAAGAAATGCTAGTATGCAATAACTGTTATCAGTGCTCATAGACTTTACACATACGTAGAACCAATTTAGTGTAAAGATATAACAAGTAAGTCATTGGAAAAATAAGGGTGAGCGTAGGACATAGCATAAGAATGAATTAAAACAAGAAAGGATTGAGCGGTATGCGATAGGGACTTTACAACTGGATTCCGTCAATAACAATCCTTAAAATTAGGATAAAAATTACTTTGTCCCTTTCCAATAAAACTTTCCAAGTTTGTCGTTCTGAACAATTTTTCGTACTCTATATCATTTCACAAATGCATGATTGTTCCATGCGTATGATAGTTTTTAACGGATTCAGACAATCTTGTTCTCATAGTTTGACTTGTTTGGTAAATAAAACTCGCCTAGGATAAGTACCTCCCAGTGTCGACTGAAGCGGCTCAGGGGTATCATAGCCTGGCCCCTTTATTCGATTCTCTCATTATTTCAGCTGTGATATCACAATTTTTCTTCCTATTAATGCATTAGAGACAACCCCCTCCGAATAATAATTTCATTATTTTCAAAACATTGTTGAATAAAATCCCTATTCCATTATATTAATGTTGCCCGTGGAAAAAATCTATTTGACCTGAGCTCTGGTCTATAAATAATAAACCGATCTTTACACTTAGTAAATTATTAAGGGAAAACATATTAAAGAATATGTTAAATACAGAGAAACTACTGGCATGATTGGTATTTGCACTTTTGCACTCAAGTACAGTAAAATAATTTTAGAACAGGCAGCTAGATTGACCTTTAGTTTTAAATCTAATGATTAATTTATCTTATTCATTATTTGATCAACGGGCTCATTTGTAAATCAATTATACATTTTATTAATTGATTGATATCTAAGTTAGATAATGCTCAGCCCTTCTTATGATGAACATAACTTAAACATTCTGGTATTTTTTAACGATGCATTGTTAGTTTCAAACGGACACTTTTCGTGATATCAAATAGAATTGAATGTTCTTTTATAACAAAAAAAAAAAGTTATTGAAAAACACACCTTTGCATTTTTTAGCACAATCAAATCAGTGAATATTATTGAGGGGTGCAATAATCGTTTTGCCACTTGAATAATTGAAAAAAAATAATATTTTTTTCTGTTGCTTTCATGATTAAAACAATCAAGGTATGCTTCTGTTTGCTTCTTTGAAAGAAATATTCACATATCTCGTTAAAGTTACGGTTAAAAATGATGAGAGCAAAAAATACGTGCAAATAAGAAATGCAAGAGGAAAAAAATAAACGATGAAGAAAAAAGAAAATAAGAAAGATGGAGAGGAAAAAGAAGAAGAAGAGAAGAAGAAGAAGAAGAAGAAGAAGAAGAAGAAGAAGAAGAAGAAGAAGAAGAAGAAGAAGAAGAAGAAGAAGAAGAAGAAGAAGAAGAAGAAGAAGAAGAAGAAGAAGAAGAAGAAGAAGAAGAAGAATGAAAGAAAGAAAGAACAGGGCTCATACCCGGAGTTGAGGTTGTGACGCCCTCCAGCCTGTCGCCCTACATTGTCCTCTAGACGTGTTTTGTTTGATCTGTCCATCCTTAGGGAAGTCCGAGGGTGGTCAAGTGTGTGCCTACATCGCTTTGAAATGAGAACTGCTGGAGGATCGAGAGTGATCAGGATCTAGGCCGAAACAAAGCTCTTGGGCGCGTGTGTGTGGATTGAGTGAGAGAGGGACGGAAGTAGGACGAGAAGCAAAAAGAAAAAAAAATAGGAATCATGATGTGTAGGAGAGATTTGAGAGAGAGAGAGAGAGAGAGAGAGAGAGAGAGAGAGAGAGAGAGAGAGAGAGAGAGAGAGAGAGAGAGAGAGAGAGAGAAACGGGAGACAAGATAGAGATGTGTACATGAAGATCGAGGCAAGAGTGTCATAAGTGGAGAAAGGCCAGGAAAACTCCAAGTGTCGTTTGGCGAGACAGAAAGTGTAATGAACAAACTATACGAGATTCGAAATCCGTATAGTGTTTCCAAAAAATAAAAAAAAAAACATTGAAAAAATGTAATGAGACAATATCGAGGCGCAAATTATGATTTGCTAAAATTTGAGGGAGGTCAAAATCGTCGTGATTTAGAAAGTCGAGGACAAGAACCAGGAAGAAATATTAGAGTAGACAGAGAAAAAAAATGAGACTTAGAGAGGCAGAGAAAGGGAAAAAGAAGAGAAGCATAGAGAAAGAGAGAGAGAGGGGGGGGGGAGAGAGAGAGAGAGAGGGGGGGGGGGAGATGGACAAGAATTGAAGATCAAAGAAAACGGTTTATATGAAGAAATATTTACTTTCTAAGTTATGGAAGCTGAAAAATCTGAAATTGAGCTTTATGATACCACTATACAATGATCTTGAAAAGACTAAGAACCCTTTAAACAAATACAATCATGGCCCTCAAGATGTGTTACTGCTATATTTTGTTCTTCCGACTCTGGACTTGAATCTAGATATCAGTGAGTGTTACATTATTAGCCGCAAGCATCTCAAGTTTTCTTGAGGTGTGAACAAACTCTAAGGAAACCACTTCTTTCGGAAAGTTAGCTACCGACAATCGAAGCAAATAGACCTAACATGTGTGGTATATGTGATACAAACAGAATAAGCATACTCTACATAATTATTGAGATTTGCGTACCTGTGCTGGCCTCTCTAACAAAGGAGACCTGTGTGAAATCTTTGTTTTTCTATATTGAATTAGAATTTTAGGTACCCTAAGAGTTTAGGTAGGGCAAATATCCTAGAGGTGCGAGGAAAGGATGCAGAAATAGGACGGGGACCGGAGACTCAGGCTGGTTTTCATTTAGAACAGGGCTTGTCTGATTTGTAAAACATTGTGGAATGAAAATAAACTAGTGAATTAAAGAGAGGAAAGGTAGTAAAAACAATTGTCTAACAGCGATATAATTAATATGAAATAGACAAGCTAATCGGTAATCAAAGGAAACACTTAACCTGCTTATTGAAATGGAGAGTTTCGTAAATGTTCCTTTTTTTTTTTTTTTTTTTTTTTTTTTTTTTTGTTTTATTTAAAAAGATATAGAAAGAGTTATAGTTAACGGCAGTTTCAAAATTGTTAGATATACGAATGGATAGAACGATAAAGATATTGTTAGATGGTAAATCTTGATAATGAAAAAATAAGTTAAAATTAATCAATGAATACATCATTTTACGTATAAATATGTAAATAGACAGAGTTAGAGTTAGAGGGGTAAAAAAAAATAAACACAATAAAAGAGATCGACAGGTGGACAAATAACTATGTATGTAAAAAAAAACCTGGAGAATTAGAAAAAGACGGTGTTGTTGTCGTTAATGATGATGATGCTGATGATGGTTGTGGTGCTGATGATGATGATGATGATGCTGATGGTGGTGGTGGTGGTGCTGCTGCTGCTGCTGATGATGATGATGATCATGATCATCATGATGATGACGATGAAAAAGTTGATAACAATTTTTTTCATGTGGCACAAATGACAAAATGTTGTTTTTCTTTTAATACTGACATACTCAACAATTACATGTACTCGTATTATTTCTTTGATCCAAGGAAGCCCTTCTCTGTTTAAGGAATTGTTTTGCATATAAAATAATACACTTTCACATATGTAAAGAAAAATCGATTTGTTTGGACAACGTGCTGATTAGCACTTGATTTTTCTTTCTTTTTTTTTTCTTTTAATTGTTTCTTACTTAGCGCTTGAAGGTGTCTGAGAATTTGTTTCTTGTCGCGTGAAGTTTAGCATAACATCGTGAATCTCCTCTTTAACAGTGTGCTATAATGGAAGCGTGCGCCCCTCCCCCCTCCCCCAGTCTATCTTCCTCTTAATCCTTACGAACAAAATGACATACCTTGATAATACAAATCATTAACAATGCTTTATTTCTACCAGGCTTCGTCAGGCACTGCAAATAGTATAATTGGTTTGATCTTTCTTGTATAGCTCGCAGATAATTAGATATTTTTCAGAGGGCTAGACATTTTGTTACGTAATGATACTGGCGAGATTTGTGTATGAAAGGTAAGTAATAATGTTGTGTCTGCACTACAGGAAAATGAAGGTTTTACGTTTATTATGTGACTGTTTGTTGATAAGTCTTGCCAGGGTAAAGTTAATCACGAACCTATTCCCATGCTCAACCGGTATGTGTCAGAAATAAATTTTAAAAGAATAGTATATTCATTAAACGGCTTTAGGATTAATATAAGATGTTGTCTCACATATTGGCTCCTCTAAGAACCCGACAAGAAATAGGTCAAACAAAAAAGTCCTTTATACGCTATAATGTTTTATTCAACATCAAAGTCGTACGTGTATTCACATATTTTAAATGCATCATGGTAGGGAAAGGCATATTATAATAATAATAATAATAATAATAATAATAATAATAATAATAATAATAATAATAATAATAATAATAATAATAATAATAATAATAATAATAATAAATAAATAATAACTATTATAATAATGACTTTTAAATTGTCAGAGAAAGAGAAGCAAAAAACGTGGAATACTAGATCTAATACCTTTGCAGTGTATAAAGCTTCGTCTTTATCTTTGAAAATATTTCAAACGGCGAGAAATATGTTAGTTATAATCAGAGCAATGAAAAGTTTACATGCATGTAAATAGAGAGACGAGCATTGAGCTAGTCCTGGCTCGTTTCTCACTTATACTCTCTCTCTCTTTCTCTCTCTCTCTCTCACTCTCTCACTCTCTTTCTCTCACTCTCTCTCTCTCTCACTCACTCTCTCTCTTTCTCTCTCTTTTTCTCTCTATCAATTTCTCAATTTCTTCACGTCTTAATTTTTGTCCGTCAATATATTTTTTCTATCATTTTCTGAACCTCTTCTTCCATTTCCTGCTCATCCTCCCCCCCCCCCCCCCGCCCCCACTCACACAAACACACTTTTTTCCTTCCTGTCTCCCTCTCTTGCTTTCTCTTTTGATATCTCTCGTTATTCTATGAACACAAATTTAACGTTGAATTATATTTTTATACAAATATCTTTTATTTCTTAAGTAGATTTGTCAAAAAATATTTTATTTTCGTCGTAAAATGCAGCATTAAAATACGACAAAATTATTACATAATATTAAGCGCGATTTAAAATAATATTTCCCTTGCATAAACAATATACATTCTTCGCATTTTTCATTTTTTGTTTTTGGATAGTGTGTTTTAAACATTATAGACATAATTTATGAATACGTGACAATGTTCCACTATTTTCACTTACGACATTACATCTTGTAGCCATTCTAATATTTCATCATTAACTACTATATGAATGGTATGGAGAAGTGCTTTGTACTTTTGATCTTTACAAAAGCATTTTTTATCCCTCCACTCTCATCATAATGATAAACTGAAAATTTTCAAGTGCTTGCCTAATTAGCACAAAGAGTTATGATGACGATTAACATAATCGACATTGTCTAATGAGGAAATACTACTGATCATTGTTGGTCTCGCAGGATAATAGTTTTTCTGTTTATATTCTTATTAATTCACAATTGATCAAATGTATTGTGTGTTTTGTCCTTGTGAGAATTCAAAGAAGCTGGACTTTAAAATGTATAATCGCCCGAAACGGCTGAGTCCATTGGGAACATCTTTTTTTTTTTAACAAATGTTAGTTTATTAGTTTATGTCACTTTTTTTTGCTTCATGTAGCTGCTATTCAGCAGCTCAGAGCGAGGATGTTTTTTTCTTTTTCTTTTGTTCGTAATCCAAGCAAGGCGGGTATTATGCATACGATTATAAGTTCATGTTTCTGACTACAATGACTACACATATGCATCAGCTGTCTCCCCAAAGTCATTGAGCCTGCACTCAACATCATCAGAAGCGACGCTGTAGGAGCCAGATGTGGTGGTGTTCAGGTCGCTCTCCTCTGT
This sequence comes from Elysia crispata, assembly GCA_033675545.1. Taxonomy (NCBI): domain Eukaryota; kingdom Metazoa; phylum Mollusca; class Gastropoda; family Plakobranchidae; genus Elysia; species Elysia crispata. The sequence continues at coordinate 557,960 of JAWDGP010002819.1, read as the reverse complement.
AGGCTCGTGCCCTATCCCAGGAGACCTGGAGAGCGGGGACAGAGGGGACAGCTGTCTCACCCTGGCTCCACTTCCCAGGGAGCTGTGCAGCCGCATGTTGCGCTTGTTGTCCAAGATGCTCAAAGGAGACGAAGACGACGAAGATGCGGAGAGAGGAGGGAGAAGGGAGTGTTGTCTCTGGTAAGGATGTGAGGGAGACATGAGTGACGATGGTCGATGGTGGAACGATTGTGGTTGCTGTTGAATTTGGTGATGAGGAAGGTGTTGGTGTTTGGGGTGACGAGATGGAGGAGGGGGAGGAGGAGGAGATCTTGCTGAAGAAAATTTTTCCGATGCATAACTTGTCTCATTCTTGTCACTTCGATTCGAGTGAGGAATTTGGATTTTGCCACTCCCGTGACTCTGTCCAGCCGGGTCAGAAATGTCGGTCACAAGAGGATGGAAACGGACTGAAGAGTTCTTCCTCTTCTGCTGGGGAATCGCCGTCATGGAGAATTGATGCTGATGCGACGATGATGGAAACTGCGGACTTTCGTTTCTCGAGAGCGTGGACGATAAAGACCCTCTATCAGTGTAAGGAAACGCTTTTCCTGAACTTCTTACACCTGACCCCATTCCAGGGTTATGAAGCTGGCCTCCTCTCAGGGAAGATGACGCTGAGGTGTAAGAAACGTTGTGAGGGTATGTAGAAGTCGAGGCAGCATTAGGTGAAGCGAAGGAGGAGAGACTGGGTTTCGCTGGACTCGCCATAGCTGTGGCTGCTGATCCAGAGGGTATTGGGGCTTGTGCGGAGGAGTGATCCAGGCTGTTGGAGAGCTCCTCGTCACTGCCGTGCCCGCTGTCTCCAGCTGCTGTCTCCGTGGAGCTGGTGCTGTGATGGTCCTCCTGGCGAACTGGACCACTTGGTGTCTGGGATAAAATGGGAGACGAACATAGTATAAGAAATAACGCAGGACAAATGAAAACAGAATTTAAGTACGATTCTGCAAATGAAAACAATACTGGAAAGAAGAAATGTGTGTGTGTGTGGAAAAGGATAGTACAAAGATGTGAGAAAAAAAGGCAAGATATTTTAACAGAACTTGATATAAGGAGCAGTGCAATTAAATTAGATTAATTTTGTTTTATTGGCATCAATTTATCGTTACCACGAGTATAGTAATGCGAAAATCATATCCAGGTAAGACTTGCATTATTGAAACATATCGGTTTTCAAACGAGTAGATTAAAAAAAATTAAATCGTTTGTTAGCTGAAACAAAAATATAAAATAATAAAGCTAACGTTAAAGAACACAAGCTGAGAGATAAAGATAAACAAACCTGTTTTCTAAACCTATTCAACGTTGTATTTTGTATTTTTCCCCGTCAAAGGATTGATGCTTAAAAGAATTTCATAATCAAAGTTCAATCCGTAAAATAAATTTGACAGCAAGATGACTACATTGTAAGATCAAGCTATCTATGAGACGTTCACGTTGCTTATTGAGTGGGACGCATTACTCACAGTAACGCATTTGATTTTTAGCTAAAACAATAATTACTGGTGGTGGTGGTGGATCCTCTGAAACAAACCCTGTCTTCTCGCGACAAATTGTAGATGTCTACGAATGAAACTCTTTGAAAAAACACTAAGGGAATGTAAAACTGACCCAAAACATTAATCTGTTTTTATTTCCTAGACTCACCTTGTTTCTCTGGTTTTCATTGGAGGAGAGCGGGACAGCCCGGCCACCGGAAGCAGGATCGTGCCCAGAGTTGAGCCCTCTGGAGAACACCTCTGGAGCTGGTGCAGAGCCCTCACCGCTGTCTGTGCTGGCAAACGTCTTCTGGTGGTGATAGCCTTGTTGGTTGGAGAATTGGTGGTACGGTGTCGCCACGTTGTTGCCTTTACTGAACGGTTCTTTCGCGATTGGAGGCTGGCGAGGTTTGAACAGAAGAGAGTAATTGGTTTGTTTGGGATACGTTTGAATGTAAAAATAATAGTATTGGTTTTGAAATATAAAAGAGTTTTAAAAAGTTTAAAGATAGCAAAGAAAAAGAAAATAGAGCTTGACAAAAGGGAATGTATGGGGGAGGGAGGGAGAGAGAGAGAGAGAGAGAGAGAGAGAGAGAGAGAGAGAGAGAGAGAGAGAGAGAGAGAGAGAGAGAGAGGGGGGGGGGGGCGCTTGGAGAGGAAAGACAAAGTTGAAAGCATAGACGTTTTTACGAAAAGTGAACTTTTCGGATACTTATTTGTTCATTATTATGGCTAGCTCGATTTAGCTTTGAGGGGAAATTCCATTAACACCCACATACACACAAGACGATTACAAAATATTAAAAAAAAAAAACTTAAAGAGGAAATTTGATTTACAAGTATTGCCTTTTTGTTTTGTTTAATTTTTGCTTCTTACTCAGTCGTCTTATCTCTTTCCTCTGCTAAACTATTTCTTTTTTTTTCCCTTACTTTCTCTTCCCTCTCACCTTTGTAACTTTCTTTCTTTGTCATCTATTCATTTCTTCAATTTCTAACTTTAATTCATTTTTCCTATAAACCCTTTTTTTCTCCACGTTTTTCGTCGTTTGCATTCCTGAATTTTTATTTTTATTTTTGGGCTTCGTATCACTTTCCTATTTCCTTTAGGCTCTCCTTTAACATATAAAACGAGTTTCCTGTCCACTGCTTCCTCCAAATCAACCTATTTACTCTGCAGCATCCTGAAATCTTGCCTTTATTTGATTTCACCCCCATTTTCACCCCCCGTGAGAATCTGATTTCGGGTCAATCAAGTTGTAAACAGCTCCTCCACGCACGAGACCCAGGTTCAACTCCCCTGAACGCCAAGCTTTGAAGTAAGCCCCATTAAGGGCGGTATTTGCTGAATCGCTATGACAGGCAGCAAACCCGGAGAAGGAGGTCTTGTCGCAGGCGTCCTGTGAACTGCTTTTGTTTTATTTGTCTCTGTCACGGGCCTTTGTTCCTGGCACGAAGTCTTGGCGAGGGGACTCGGTTAATCGATGCTGAGACAAGGGTGAAAACGGTCGTCCAACACGACTCGCCGAGTGATGGAGAAATTAAATGCGACGGTAAAGTGTGAGCAGTTCAGTCAGAAGGGAAGAATCAAGGCAAGGATTGAAATACGACCATCACCAGTACTACAACTATGACATCTGTTTAAAATAGCTCCCACAAATGGTAAATACTAATACAACTGGTGCTTCTGCTGCTGCTTCTGCTGCTGCTGCTGCTGCTCCTGCTCCTGCTCCTGCTCCTCCTGCTCCTCCTCCTCCTCCTCCTACTACTACTACTACTACTACTACTACTACTACTACTACTACTACTACTACTACTACTACTACTACTGCTGCTGCTGCTACTGCTACTACTGCTACTACTGCTACTACTGCTACTACTACTACTACTACTACTACTACTACTACTACTACTACTACTACTACTACTACTACTACTACTACTACTACTACTACTACTACAACTACCACTACTACTACTACTACTACTACTACTACTACTACTACTACTACTACTACTACTACTACTACTACTACTACTACTACTACTACTACTACTACTACTTTACTTTTACATGTTTTACGACTGCGGCCCCCTTTTTGCTAAATAAAACCTTGTGGTTATAATTGTGGGACCATAATTATTACTAATTGGCGGTTTACAGAAAATAGCATGATCTTCAACAAGATAAAAATAATATCAATACTTCATTTTGCCCTTTTCAGTCAAATTCAATATTTTTTCATCCACTTTTTATAAAAGAGGATGTATTAGTACGATTAGAAAGAAATACAAAAGCAGTGGCCATAAACAGTAATAAAAAAATATCTTTGAAATTAATTCTAAAAATTTTAAGGTTTGAGATTAAGGAAAAAGAAGCCACACGGATATTTGCACCAGGCGAACCCGCTAATTAAACCGTAGACCATCGACTGAGACAGTCTCAGCTCACAACCAAGAGTGGAGAATGTATCGCATTCTTCAGGTGCGAACATGTCACACCGATTGGCTATTGCCCGAGGGCTTAACTCACAAGGACAAAACACCAGGGCCTACAGTGGAGGATGGGCGGTATCGGAGCAAGAGCTCCGAGCTGGACTAGACAAGCTCATTAGGACACTAATTAAGGTTCAGTTGCTACATACACTGTAAGCGGTAAGGTATTACAGGTATTTACCTCTCATTCTCTCTCTCATTGTCTCTCTCTCTCTCTCTCTCTCTTTCTATCTCTCTCTCATTCACTCGTTCACATTTTCCTTCTCCCTCTCATAGCCGTCTCTCTCTTTCATCCGCTTTATCACACCTCTCTCTCATTCTTTCTCCTCTTCCTGATTGTACTCATCATACTCTTTATCGTAATCCCCTTTTTATTTCAAATCGCATTTGAAATTAACCTGCAGTAAAGGAATTTCCTTGACTCATAAAGGCACATTAAAGACCTGAGCAGATTGATTGAAAAGCAAATGAATATTGGTAGATCTTATCAGGAGCCAGGAGAAAAATAATCTGATTGAGGCCAAAATTTTATGGGGACAAAAAGGTCTATTTTTAATTGACACAATTAACTATGAATATTCTCAAACATAAGCCAATTAAAGCACATTTGCTTTCTCTTGAGGATGTTTTGAATCGGTTAATGCCCCACTTAAAATAAATCACGATTTCATAAGACTTCATTAAGGGGTTTCAATAATTAATTTCTCTGAGAATAAAGCCTCTTATTATCATTTCAGCTGCAATATTTTAATTGGTGCAAGACCCGTAATATGAATATGGAAGACGGGGAAGGAGATGTACTTGAACACCCGCTTCCGACGATACAGAACAAAATTAATAGCAACAACCAATTTGTGCTCTCTTCATCATGGCATGAACGCATACTCTCATTGCTCACTGCAAGGCCCTACTTTAATTAAGCCCGACAAGATGTTATTCCTTTGATTGGTTACAAAATCGTAATGAACCCATCGTTTTGCTCACTAAATCGAAATTATACATCCTAAAAACCTTCTGAAAAAAAACCGACAGATCAGTTGCTATGATTTCACATTATAAACACAGACCAGTTCCAGTCACAGAACGAAGATCTACTATGAAGGTATTGAGATTTTGACCCTATGCTGCGCTCCTCAGTAAGCCTACCTGATTCTGATTGTGTATGGCCTCAGGACGCTAATTGGCTCAGTCGATAATGTTGCCTAATGCTAGAGCAGGCAAACTGACCACAAGGCTAATGACCACAGCCGGTCAGCGCTGTCAGCATGGCGTCTCAGCCACCCTCTCCTCCCCCACTCATAGACCTGCAATCATATTGCTGTCCTCTTAGAGTTATCATCTTCTCTCTCTCTCTCTCTCTCTCTCTCTCTCTCTCTCTCTCTCTCTCTCTCTCTCTCGCTCTCTCTGTCTGTCTGTCTCTCTATCTCTCTGTCTCTCTCTTTCTCTCTCTCTCTAGGTCTATCTGGAATATCAGGCGACTAAAACTGTAATAATTGGTATATATCTCTTTCTTCTTGTTTCTGTCGCAAATTAATTGAGTAAATTCTGAGTTGTGATTTTTTTCACCACTTTCTGCGCCTAATAGAAATTTAAAAAATCAAGATAATATTTGTGGTGCGATGAAGTTAGAAAGCAGTTCTAGTCAAAAAAGGTCTTTGAGTTGACAACGTCAGCCTCAGCTTTTCAAAAACGGGGGGGAAAAATACAAAATTCAAATATTAAAGATTTTGTACATTGTTATAGAGTAGAGAATAAGTCCTGTTCTTTGCCATTGCTCTTTCATTTTATTTCCCCCCGTCCCAGTTACACTTTTGAAAACCATGCACTCTGTTTTAACGGATATTATAAAGTCACAATTATTGTCACGTGAAGTAACCCGAAACTTGTCGTGAGATTTTACAATTAAGAGTACACGAGCTTCATGTTTACCAAAGTTCTGGACACTACAGGCAGTGATCTACTCTTGCCGTTTGTCCGAAACCTGGTTTAATACTTGTCCAACTTGTCCAGTTCAAATGGGTAGGTTCCAGCCAGGAGGGTAGAGGCGGATAATCCACCGTTAAGTGGGGCGATAATTGACAGAGTTATTTGCCCCTGTCAGGCACCCAAGTGTGCAACGATGACAGTTATGGATGGCACTTAGGACTACATGCAGGGTTAGGAGTGGTGGGGCTCATTAGCATTTTAGATGGACGCCAGTACAATATTGGGGACTGGACGCAAGGTGGACAAAAACTGCTTTTTGAATAGGGTATAGAAATGCACGAAATGTAAAACAATAAAGCTATCCAAAGCCGTTTCAGCAAGGTTTTAAAGCGAAAAGTACATGACATTTTACTGGTGAAAAGTAAAAGAATAAATTACGATAAATATTGAAAAGAACAATAATCGCTAGTTTTATCCTTCTATGATTGAGAATATAATATCAATGGCTGCAATTCTGTCATCAATGTGTTCCCAGTTGTCCTTTTTGACCGAAACAAACAAAATAAAAAACAAACCGCAAGGCGATCAGAAGCGGCCATTCATTTAGGACAAAAACGACAATAAAAAGCTATTGCCCTGCCATTAAGTTATAAAAGATTCTACACACCCCAATTCGTCGAAGAAGTATGCGCATCACACTCAATGTACAGAGTTTGGATTTGCTCTTTGTTTTCCCTTGCTACACGATAACGTTGATATGTGCATACTAATTTTATATTTGGTAAAAATAAAGTAATTTAAGCGTGTAAAATTTTAAGGCAAAAGAAAATACGGCAAAGCACTGAAAAGGTGTGAAAAATTCAGCTTGTCTGTGAAGACGACGAAGACAGGGGATACCTGATCATTCGATCTCATTCTGAGATATCCAATCTGATTTGAGCTGAACATTCTATACTGATAAAAACTTAAAGGAACTGCAAATTTCATATTTATGACTCATCGTCCCAAAAGCCTTTCATTCTTTCTGCCCAATAAAAATGTTACTGCTGGGAAATTTTTTTATTCCTTGTTACGGTAAAGCTTTAGGTCACACAACATGTTTACGGTATTGTGAACAGTCTTAAGACTTTCGGGAAAAAACCTTACAAACCCTTAAAAGACAAAGAAAGTAAAAAGCACATGCCCACTGGCAAACAATCGCAGCTACATTTTCTACATCATTCCATATCCATGACAAGCTTGTATAAGGACAAGTCCATCATTTCGCACCTGCTCTTGGCGCTCGTGGCATTGTTGTGGTCTGGCCAGCGGTACTGGGTCTGGCACAAGGCGAGGGTAATGTGAGCAGTACAGTAAACATTCCCCCCCCCCCCCCCTACCAGCCACCAGCAGGAGAGTGACATAATACACGCGAACAGTATCGATAGGAAACGCCGAGTCTCAGATTTCAGGAGAGGTGTCGTGAGCACTGACTCGCGGAGTAAACAATCTTTTACGGTTGATAAGAGAGGGAAATGTGTGTTGGCTCTTTTGTTAGTGAATGTGTGGTGTGTTTTTTTCTTTTGAAAGCAATTTTGAAGGGTATTCAATGTAAGGGAAAAAAGGGCTTTATATAAAGGCAGTCACAGTTGTTAATGAATGGTTTCAATCTAGAACCTAGCTGAAGATAGCGTGAAAAGACGGTGTTAAAACGCCCACAACAAGGGTTTCAAAACTCTTTTTGTTCCCTCCAGTCTATCTAACCCTATTTTCCTCTTTGTCCCTCACTGTCTTCGTGTCGTTCTTCTTTCTCTCTCTGTACCCATCTTTCTCCCTTTTTCTTTTTTTCCCAAGTTAGTCAATTTGTACCTGTTTCTCTTCCCCTTTCCCCATCTCTCCTTTCCATCTTTCTCTGTTCCTATGTCCTTCACTGCCTTACTTTCTCTCGCTCTCTCTCTCTCTCTCTCTCTCTCTCTCTCTCTCTCTCTCTCTCTCTCTCTCTCTCTCTCTCTCCCCCCCATTTATAGCACATTTTTACAATTAAGCTAATGGTACTCATTGTTTCTTGAGATGACAAGTCTATCGCACCGGACGCGATATTCCTCTTCCATATAAACTGACCAATGTCCAAGCTTCCTCCGACCGGAGGTAGTCACGTGTTGCCAACCACATGTCAATACACTCGCCCAGGGAGGCTAATTTGACCATTGGTCAAGCTCTTAATGGTACCCCTAATTTGACGTTTTACTACAGATCCGGGACCAGGCATGGCCGGAGAGAACAAACTGACCGCCCCACAGACAGCAACAGATTTCCACCTCAGAGCAGACTGGACAAAGAGGGTAAGATTGGCCGTAACGGCATTGTCCCAGGTCAAAATAAACCGCCTATTGAAGGCGGGTCGCGGAAGAGCACAGGCGGGTACATACTGCTTGGTTCGGGTCATTAAATCCACGGATTGAAAGACAGCAGAGGCGCGACTCTGTGAAGGTGTAAATTGGTCGAAGCATAACATAACATAATAGAGACCGCGAAAATTGTCATTCTTAGATAAGTCTCGGATAAAAGGGTGTTATAAGCGCTAGTAACCTTGTTCCTCGGTTACTTTGTGTGTGTAAGTATGTCACAACTAAGCTCAATCCTGTCCCCTCACAAGTCGATGAATATGAATCATGGTGAAAGGTCTGTCTTTTATCTGACAATAAGGCATTCAGCAATGGCGGTATAGAGGAAGATGTGATTAAAACTGAAAAGAAAATAACTGCAATTACAGAACAACAATCAGATTATGAATCCAAGTTCAGTTGTCTTGTTATTCAAAAGAAGCCACAAATGAAGTGCTAAACTTATTCCGTGGCTCTAATATGGCATTTTATCGCGAGTAATTCGATTGGCGAAAATTTACAGATAATCGTAAGCGATATTTCTGTTTGTAAGAGTCTGTAAAATTTGTAAAGATCGAAAACTCGCTTATAGTTGTCACTGGGATGCCATAACAAGAAAATTGTCCTTTACAATACAACAACTCTTTAAACAAGTAGCACCGCTGTCCATTCACCTTTTAGATCTGGAGCTCTGAGGTCCGAAATCTGTCAGCACCATGTGTTCTTATGTCTTCAAAAATGTTTCCCTGCCTACATTGCCTAACACGTTCTGGTAAAAGTGATTTCTCGGCAATAGACAAAGAGAATGAGATAGAGGGAGGGAGAGAGAGAAATTAATAGATTGATAGGTTTACTTTCAACTTTGGTCTGACAAAGAAATGTTGCAATGTACTTCGAACATTTTTGTCGATGTAACTATAAGACCACTACATCCAAACCCACTTATTCTCCTTAAGCATTTCTTTTTACTCAGAAAGAGCTCATGACTGTGGAGCATTGCACGAATATTACAAAAAGCCTACTTTTAGACCCATCTCACAATCTCTTTTACTTTTTTATTCCCTTCCCCCTTTACACGTAAACAAAGGGCTTGACTGCTCTAGGGTGATGATCATTGCAACAAGGTTTTGTCAAAGTGCAACACATGTACCACATATTCTCATCTCCTACAAGTGCCAGACAACTTTGACAGTTTTGACGTGGGCTTGTTCAAAATCAAGGAATGATTCAATCTAGGGTGTAGCTCTGCACCTTAACTTTGCGCATAATATCTTGAGGACTCTCGAGGCAAATCAACCTGCATAATAATGAAATTGAGCCGTAATGTAACCTATAAGCGCGGCACTCAAAGCACATGCCGGATATCGTGCGGGCTAGTGACCATGACGGACAACTCCAATCTCAAGAGGTCCTCCAGTATCGGACGCACTTGCCGGAAACTTGTGACGCCAACAGCTTTATTTCTCACTCCTGAGAACTGTAGGGAAAAAATCGCGCGCCAGATCAGTTTTCAGGCTAATCTGGTTGCTGCAGTCTGGCCGCCTTGATTATGCAAATGAGCTGAATGGCTAATGAGGCGCCTGGAGATATGACCTTATGGTCACCGATGTATGGCCTTTCTACGACGTGAAGACAACCTTCTTCAACTGCCTGACCATTTGGAAATGTTAATAAGGCTAGTGCCAAAAATAATTAAGATGGGCAATCGGCGTGGGAAACAAAGAGTTACCTCTTCTATTTCTCTCACAGCTAAGCTGTCCATCTTAAAAATAAATGAATAAATAATGAGCGCTGATGATATGACGGCTATCAGATGATTAACGCCTCAATTGTTTTCTTCTCGGACGCACCCAAAAGTTTATCCAAGCAAGGAGACTGATTTAAAACATGAACTTTTTTCACCATAAGCATTGCCAAAAATTTATCTTGCTGAAAGCAGAGGTTTTGTACTAAATTCATTGTGAAGCTTGTATGAGACTTTGAAAGAGATTTAAGGGACGATGAAAAATTAAACACTTTTCTTTATTACAAATCTAATATCCTTTTAATTTATAGTTACAGGTGCACTTTTGTATTTCAGAAGGTTACCTCGATTGAAACAAGCGAAAAAACGTCATTGGCATCGGTGAAGATAAGAAAAGAGATAAGATAAAAAGGTAGAAGAGAAATATAAATAGAATGTATAGCAGTAACATAAGTGGAAAAAAATGAATATGAGAGAGAGAGAGAGAGAGAGAGAGAGAGAGAGAGAGAGAGAGAGAGAGAGAGAGAGAGAGAGAGAGAGAGAGAGAGAGAGAGAGAGAAGAGAAGAGAAAGGGTCTTTCAAGAGACAATCCCACCCCGTCAATAGGTGTTCAAATATCTCGTTTCATGATCAGCAAAGCCAAGAAGGGTGGGACTAAGCCAGGAGCGGACAGCTGGGTGCATCCTCAAGATACATGTTCGTGCCATGAGGTGACATTTCTGTGATTAATTTTAACGTAAACTTAGTTTCCTGAAAAATCTATGAGGATACAAAGTGGTGCTGCAACCAAGACTCAAATGAGAGGTTTTTTTTAATAACCAAGTAATCCCTTAATCCAGTGTCACGTAACTCAAGGCCTTTAATGATAAAGTGAGCCAGTGGAGGGTAAGAGGGAAACAACACGGAGTCCTCCTGTCAGTTTCCTGTGTTACACATTTTTTGTATGCACCAGAGGGACCACTTCATATGTGGAGACACCGATAACAAACCAGCCAGACACGTTGAAATGACGAATTGTCATATTAAAAAACTTGGCTTCAGATAACAAGCGACACGTAGATAAACCTCTCAGGTGAACGTAAAGTTCATGATAATGCCGTTATTACGAGTGTAAATGCGAGTTACGCATTTTGATGATAAAGTAGTAACTGTCATAGATTGTTTAACGTTGCCTAAGCCTGTCGCAGTCTTGCCCAGGGTATGATAAGTGAATTACATAGGTCTAATATTAGACTAGAAAAACTGCGCAGTTGCGAAAACCAAATTTTATTACTAAAGTAATAATACTTTAAAAAAAAAAGGTGTGTGTGTGTGGGGGGGGGGGGGAGTGAGAGAGCAACGCAGGCCAAGAGACAAGCAAAGTGAAAAACAAGCAGACAGATAGAAACAGTAACGGCAAGAAAGAGATTTCGGAAGCCTATAATTATATTGTTAAATAAGTAAATATTATATGTACATGTAATTATATACGTGTATATTTGTGTAGGTAGGTAAATAAATAGAAGGGCAGATCAATGACTAATTAAAAAAAAGATTATGGTGGAAAGTATAGAGCAAAACAAGACAAGGTACAACGATTTATATACATATGGTAGAAACGCAGGGGGGCTGAATAGAAACTTAAGCAGATAAAACAATCGCTGGTTAGGAAGGTAGGCAGATGGACAGATATTTTGGTAATTTATTAATATTTGAGATTAATATTGCGGTACGAAAATAGAAGGTTGTGGAATGATCAAACAGATAGGAGGAAAAAAAGGGGGGCAAAAAGGCACCAGTCCTATTCCATGCTATATAACCTCATCTAAATGATTATAATCATTAAAAGTAATAAAAAAAATTAATATTGTTTTTTGATTTTTTTTTCTGATTGTTTTCCTTGCAGCTTTCATCCCATTATAGCACAACTAAAAACCCACAGTCGGCCACGGCACCCAGCCCTGCCGCCGAGGTTTGGACCGTACGGGCTTTGTTCTGCTCAAACATATTTACCATCACCACAATAACAGGGCTCTTGATTTGTTTGCCTTGCCCTCTAGGTATCGTTCCCCGATCCTACTTACACTTAGGGACGTTACTTCACAACATAAACCACTACCCAAGCTTTCTCTGGGTCGATGTTGGAGAGTCCCAGTGAGTGCCGTAACGTTTTAGATCCAGATCTAGATTTACGCGGTGACATGATGTAGATAGACCATAAATTGCGATATATAGATACGGCTTTTTTTTTTTTACTTAGATTTAATTCAGATATGGAGGCTACTTTTGTAGAGTTAATGAAGTGTGAAGTGAAAGCCAGAGAGTGCACTCTAAAATGAAAAAAGATTAACAAAATTCAAGAACAGAAAACTTAAAGAGTAAAAAAAAAAACAACTTACACTGTAATGAATATAAGAAGAGAATTGGGGTTTTTCTTTGTAATTAATAATCATTGGAGAAAATGAATAAAACAATTTTAAAAAGTTCTCTTTACTTTCATGTTGACATTATGTTTTTTTTCCGACTGCTAAATTGATTCTTAACTTCAAGACGGTCTAAATGCGGATTACGTTGAGATCCAATAAATTGCTTTCTTCCGATTTTTGTTACTCTCTTTAGTTCATTTCTTTACCATAACCTCGTTCAAAATTGCAATTGTGAGGGAAGACAAGGGTGCAAATTGCTCTAAAAGGTGGGAAAACGCTATACTTTGATGAAACCAAAGCAAATTCATAAAGAGAACCAAGATAAATTGATTTCCCGTTGACGGAATTTTTTCTGCCCACGTTTAAGAGCTTCTAATCGGTTAATCTTTAACGTTTTACGACCTTTTTTGTGAAAGAGTTTTTTTTTTTTTTTAATTGTGCTCTCTGTCCCTTTAACTCTCTCTTTCTCTCTCTCTCGCTTTCTCTCTCTCACTCTCTCTCTCTCTCTCTCTCTCTCTCTCTCTCTCTCTCTCTCTCTCTCTCTCTCTCTCTCCACTCACCCTGAGGGCAATATGGGAGACACGGTAAGGGCGGAGATTGGTAAAAGACAAGCTAGGGGGAAAGGTCGACCTAAGTGCAATTATTGTATGCAACCTTGCGCCTCAAGTGCATTGATCTGAGGACTTGAAACAGCAATGTGTGGGAAGGAGGGTGTGAAGAGGCGTTGCTAAAGGATGACTCGGTTGGCGGAAGAGGTTTTGATGAAGGGCAGATGCGGATTATGTTGATTTAAGCTCACTTATACTCAAATGTTTTTTTTCTGGTTTTTATATCATCTTTTACTTCACTTCTCTCTATCTTTTTCATAATTGCATAATTATTTGAGCTTTGGTAATCATAAGTGATGAGTCTACCATAGACGATTTTGTTTGTTCGAAATTTCAAAGGAGCCATGTAGGTCTTACAGTATCGTAGTTACATTACAATACATTATGCAATATGCAAAAACTGAATCTAAACGGAAGAAAATGCATTGGCAAAGACGTAAAATTGAAAAAAGAGAGAGAGAGAGAGAGAGAGAGAGAGAGAGAGAGAGAGAGAGAGAGAGAGAGAGAGAGAGAGAGAGAGAGAGAGAGAGAGAGAATTGTTTTAGTTAATCGGGCATAAATTGAGTTCTAGCTGTAAGTTTTCATGGAAAGAATGCGAATATTAATCCTTACTCTTTTTTAATCGTGGAAAGCTATTAAAAGTACGGTAACGTTTTCACGTTCCTTAAAAAATGATTTGAAATAAAAGTATAATCAAAGTGACACTTACAGCGAGATCATATTGCTGGGGTTCTGGATCTCCATTAATCCCATTGTCCAAGTCTGATCGGTTACCGGGGCAACAGGTACCGGCATACTGCAACTTCCGCTGGCGGTCGAGTCTGCGCAGAACACAAAGTGCGATGAAGATACCACCGCTCACGATGACAGTGAAACACACGATACACACGACGATTAGAACATTCTGGTCTGCGATGACCTCATCTGCACTTCCCGCGGCCGCTGCTTGGATGATCAGGTTCAAGGTCCGGTTCTCCCAGAGGGCTGGCGAGCCCTGGTCAGAAGCGTTCACGGTGATGAAGAAGGTGCCCAGGTCAGCCCGGCCAATATCTCTACTGGCGACGATTTCTCCACTGAACTTCCCAATACGGAAGAGCCCGGCGGACGCGTTGGTGGCGACGATGCTGTAAGATATGATGCTGTTCTTCCCGGCATCCACGTCAGTGACGTCTACTCTCAGCACAGACTGGTCACCGTGGATGGGTATGTTGGCCAAGGCGGAGAAGTTATGCTCGCTGGGGAAGCTGAACGTCGGTCTGTGGTCATTGACATCGAGTATCTCCACAATAGCTTCTACAGAGGATGAGAGTTTGTGCTGGCCCTGATCAGTGGCTACGATGTAGAAAGAGTAAGATGCTTTTTCTTCTCGGTCAAATACCTGGCGACTGAAAATCTTGCCATCGTCTGAGATTGAGAATGGATCTTTATCGCCGTTGTCTATTCCGTACACTGTGTCTGTTCCGCTGTCATCAAACACGAGACAGAGCTTGATTTTGCCTCCTTCCTCGAGATCTGGATCTGATACGGTGATATTCCCCACGACACTGTCCGCTTCTCTGTTCTCATACAAGTGAAACTTGTACTGTGGCCGGCCGAACACAGGGGCCACATCGTTCTTATCCCGGATTTCTATTCTGACAAGAGTCGTTGAGTTCAAAGGTGGGTTTCCGTTGTCTGTTGCGAGAACAGTAAACTCATACAGGTCTTTGACTTCTCGATTGAAACGAATTGTCGTCTTAATGACGCCATCAAGAGGGGAAATGGTAAAGTTTGTGCCAGCATCTTGCAAAACTCGATACTGGACTCTTCCTCTTTCGTCACTATCACGATCCGTTGCCGTAACAACCACCACCGTATCTCCAGCTATATTGTTCTCGAAGATTCCTTGAGTATAAACATCCTTCGTGAACTCAGGCCTGTTATCATTTTCGTCCGCCACCTTGACCACCATACTTGCTGTGGCATTAAGGCTTGGGGTTCCCTGATCCTTACACACAGCTTCAACAATATGCTCTCTATCTGTTTCAAAATCTAACTTTTTGGCCAAAACCAGCTTGTAATCACCGTCCGCGGACAGCTGCTCCAGTTTGAAATGACTCTCCATGCTAAAACAGCTGACATCGCCGTTTCTGCCCGAGTCTGGGTCCTCCACAGTCAGGTAGCCGACCACCTGGCCCACGTCCTCCGCCTCGGAGACCCATCCCTCGGGCAGGTCCCCTGCTTGAGGCACGGCGTTCAGGCGGACTGTCGGCTCGTTGTTGTCAGTGTCGAGGACGGTGACTTGAATCTCAGCTTGATCGAAGAGGATTGAGTCGCCCATATCGCGGGCCTCCACCCAGATTGCATACACACCGCTGCTGAGAGACTGGCTCAGGGTCACAGATCCAGTGTTTTCGTCTACAACGACCTAATAAATACAATAAGTCCAAGTCATTTCAAGTTAAGAGTGAATAAAGAAAAAAAAAAAAGTGCAGCTTATAAAATAAGATTGCACATTATAAGGTGCGCTTTGAAAAATGAAAAAGATACAGAATTTTTAAACAAAGAGCTCTCTATTTTTAATATAAGTTTCTGGTCATTAAATTTTTTAATGACCAGAAACTTCCTCTGAGCTTACCGTTAAAACTATTTGTGCAATAATCAGTTATCATGAGTCGCACTTCAAACGTACTTCTATGTATTTTTGTCTTTTCAAACCCCGATAGGATTACAGTGTTATTAGAATTATTTCGCTATAAAAACTTAAATAAGTTAAGAGGATTTCAAGGAAGATTAAAAAAAAAACCACTGAGTTACCAAATGTACGCTAACTTACTTTTTTTTTAATGTATTTGTACTTCCTTTTTAATCAATAATAAGAACTATTATTCTCCTGAAAAATAGAATGGCTCTCACCTTATCGACAATACTTTCGGAATTCCCTCCAGGTTGCTGAGAGCTCAGAAAATACTGGACGCGTCCATTTTTCCCGACGTCTATATCCCTAGCGTGTATCTTGACGATCTCATAACCTTTGCCTTCTCTCTCACTAAAGTTTGCGGAGAAGACATTTTGTGTAAATTCCGGTTTGTTGTCATTGAAGTCCTCCACCAATACATTGATAGTTAATGATCCGGTCTTCGGAGGATCTCCACCATCACTGGCTATGAGATGTAACGTGTAGTTAGCAATTTTTTCGCGATCTAATGTTTCCATCAAGCGGAGGTTAACCTGTTGAGTGCCCACCGAGTTCTGACGGACGTCCAGAGAAAAGATGGAGGATTCAGGCTCTAGTTTGTAACTGAGAGAACCAAAAGCCTCGCTCTTGTCCGCATCTGTGGCCGTCTGGAGGGGACGCACAGAACCTGGTGGAGAAGACTCAGGGAAGCGGACGTCCAGTGCATAGAGCGTGCCAGAGGAGGAAGCAATTTTGAACTCGGGTTCATTGTCATTGATGTCCGTCACATTGATTGAGATCGGAATTTTCTCAAAGAAGTCGTCTTTGTTAGCAAACACTTGAAATTGGAGAATGCAATCGTTTTTCCCAGGGCAGACTGCCTCCCTGTCGACGGTTTGGAACACCCTGATGTTCCCCGACTGACGATCTATCCTGAACAAGTTCTGTTGCTTGACTTCTTTTGCCTGCATGCTGTATTGGACCGCTGATCTGTCCGCCTCGGGAAGTTTGTCAATGATGACACTGGAAGTTGAGACAGTTCCAACTGGCGTGTCTACGGGAGCTTCCTCGACCACGGTAAACTTCATTGTTTGATTACTCCCTTGGCCGTGTGTTAACACGACGACATGGAAGAAACAAAGTAAGACGAAGAGACGAGATGAAAAAGTTCTGGTTCCGCGAAAAGTCTTGGTTCCCGGAAGAGTCAAGTAGAAACCCATGGTGTTGCAAAATATCTTTATACTCCCAGTGACAGTGAAACTTGGCATCCCACAATATCTCCTCAAACGTTCTGGATTTTGCCCTTTATCTTGGCAGTACAAATTGTTTTACAATCTAGATTATGTCTTTTTCATGGCAAGGCCATTATAGATTTTCAGAGTATTAATCATTCTTTCAAAGAGTAGGTAGCGCCGTCATTGATTTATTTTCTAAAGTGGTGAACACTAACATTACTCTCTTTTAATTGAGTTTTGTAAGAGCTTAAAACTGACTGCGAAGACACCAAGCAATCGTTTAAAGCATTGAGTCTTATATAATGTGCCTTGTTTGTTCTACTACAGATCAATTTTTTTATAAGTTCCAAGAATCTAGGTCCAGATGCGGGTTTCCAATATGAACCCTTGTTCGCGTATTTCCTGACACGTCGCAGAAGTGCGTTTGTACTCTGAAACAAATAAGATGGAAGATAGAAATAAGTAAATAATGTTGATTCACATAAATAAAGTTCATAAACTATTTAAATATTGCAGGTATCTACAGACTTGTTTGAGAACTGTGGACAAAACAACGTAAGATTAATGAACAGGGGACAAGGAAAGGCACAAAATGGGAGTGAGAAAGAGAGAGAGAGAGAGAGAGAGAGAGAGAGAGAGAGAGAGAGAGAGAGAGAGAGAGAGAGAGAGAGAGACAGAGAGACAGAGAGACAGACAGAGAGAGAGAGAGAGAGAGAGAGAGAGAGAGAGAGAGAGAGAGAGAGAGAGAGAGAGAGAGAGAGAGAGAGAGAGAGAGAGAGAGAGAGAGAGAGAGAGACAGACAGACAGACAGACAGAAGAGGAGGGAGGGATGCTTTAAGTAGCTCTATAATTTCCACCATCAAGCGAAGATTAAACCATACATTTTCTATGTATCTTTTGCCTTATTTTGGTCGCAATGTGCAAATTGGAACAACTTTTTGATAATCTATTGTTGGCAACAGGTTCATCTCTTTGTGGGTTTAGGTTTCTTATCACTCGTTTTCTAACACAGGTTGCCTCCTTATATCTGCTTTATTGCTGTTTACGCCAAAGATGTTGAAAGTAGGACATACAGCTGCTAAAAAAGGGGTCGCGCACTCAATTTCTCGCAATGTTACGATAGGTCCTATAAAAACTATTCGTATCTCGTTTTGTCCTCATTTTAATATAAATCAAGCCTGTAATAGACTTGACCTGAAATAGAATACAGTTAATAGCTTCCTCTTTCTTCACCTCTGTCTCCTTTACGATCTTTCTGCCTAATTATGTCTGCCAATTTTTTCTCTCTCTTCTCTCTACTCCCATCTTTCTCTCTGCCTAACAGATTTTTTAGCTTTTCTTCTCGAAACTCTGGCACAAACTCTTTCTCTTTCGTGTCTCAATCTCCCCTCATAATCTCCTCCCCTCTCTCTTCCCCATCCCTTTCTATTTTGGCGTATCTCCTCTCTCTCTCTCTCTCTCTCTCTCTCTCTCTCTCTCTCTCTCTCTCTCTCTCTCATTCTCTCGATCCTAAACGCCACGCAAAGGGCTGAGGCAAGATCCAGACTGCCACAAATCACGGTATGTTTATGTCGCTTCTAGTGTCCCCCCAGTTATCGACTAAATCGCGGCAAGGACATACCCTCCCGTTTGAAGTCGGTCATAGCGATTGGACTTTGAGGTATTTGAGCTGTGGGGGGGCATTGACCGAAAACAGCAATATCCCCCAGGCTAAACAGATTTATGGTTTTGTTTCTTTTGCTCCGATTTTATTTTGATTGTTTTTCTCCCTTCCTAATCTTCTTTTCATTTAGTTTCTGGCGTGATCTTATGAAGCAAAAATACACCCTCAGAATGTCATAGGTTACAGGCGAACTATTAGTTCACCTCGCGAAATAAATTGATGTCGCTGTGAACTAAAGACAAATGTTGAGACGCTATGGCCTTTATCCCGTATCGATTCATTTTAAAAGAAGCAAAACTATACTGAACCTAATAACCCCAAAGCCTTTTCATCAAAGGAGTGATCCCAACTTTATCTGAAGATGAGCCATAGTAGATAGTAACAGTTATGGTTCCGCACTGGTGAATTTCTAAAACTAAATCAATAGGTGTGCTCTTTTCTCCATCAGTTCATTGCCCTTGCTAGAGAGTTGCAAAAAAAGAAGGTTGAAATTTAATGTTATCTATATGTATTAAGTGATTTTCTGAGGTAAGTTCTTAAAAAAAAGCGTTTTTTCAAGTTCAGAATAAAAAAATAGAAACGCACAATTGAGAAAAAGGAAAAGCTGCAAGTCGCATGTTACTTGAGTCTGCTTGTATGTTGTTGTTTTCAGGTAGTTTCAAAATTTCACCACAAAAGAAGAATCAAAGGTATCCGCAAAAATGTTCAAAGTCAAGGGCAGGAGACAGTATCCTCAAATGAAGGTCAAATTTAAGTTTGTTTTTTTTTTTCCGCTGCGATAAAGACCCGCAAAATACAAAATGGCAACAGAGAGGACTGAACTTGAACGTGGCTCAGCTCAACCAACGGATATTTTCGGAATTTGAAGGATGTGTCCATGAGGCTTCTCAAGGACTTTCTCTTTGAGGGTCATAGCCAAGTATTTTACACAGAATGACAACCACGTCGGCGTGGCAACTGTCTGTATGAGCATTGTTTCTTTGACCATGGCTGTAGCTATTTTGTTTTGTGGCACATCTTGTTTTTTGTTTGCGCATTGTTGTTTTTTTTTGTCGTTTTTTTCTCTTTTTCCCCCGCATTGTTTATGATAAAAAGGATGTATGGTGTAGCTGCGTCTCGTGGAGCGGAATGATTGGAATACTGTATTATTTGCACAAATCAAACCAGTCCTTTTTTTTTTGTCCTACATCCCTTTCTCCATCTCAAAAAATAATCTTTTACTTCTTTGTAAAGATTTCGAAAAGAGCCGTGAGCAATAATGAATGAATTAATTTATTAAATATATGTAAGACAAAAATAGTAATGATGAATCTTCCCAATTGCAAGTATGATTCCTGGTTTAAAAATCAGTGATATGCCTTTTAAATGGCCTTTTAGAGTATATCGGTGCGGAGAACGAAAATTATTTTACGACATGACGAAATCTTTCGCAGGCGTAATATATAATATTGTGGATTAAATAGCCCTGTTAAATGATTTAACAGGCTACTGCAGGTCATGATTTATATAGCCTGGCCTTTAAAACAGTCCACAGATTGATTACAACCGCCAGTGACATCTATAGGCATGCAGTCTTTTCACTTGATGACATCATTTTTTTTTTGTTTTCTACGTCTTGTTCAATATCGCCTAAGTCTGTCAAGTGATTTTAGATAGCATACTAGATTTTCTATCGCCCTGTGAGCACAATGCCTGCCGCCTCTACTGCATGTCAGCCTGTCCCGCTTTGATGGACACAGACACTGAAAGGCATGAGGCTATCATTTTTCAATTACGCTTCCAGCTATCCTAAGCCTTTAACCATATACACACACGCACAAACAGAACTGTCCAGTGTCCCGTCTTTAATGGAGAAAACATCCATCTGGTACTCCGGACTCCGTATTGTGTGAGTTTGTGTTGCTGTGTTGCTTTCTCTCTCTCTCTCTCCCTCTCTCTCTCTCTCTCCTCTCTCCCTCTCTCTCTCTCTCTCTCTCTCTCTCTCTCTCCATCTCGCCTCAGTGAACCCTATTTCACGTCCCGATGCCTCGACTATTGCAGCCCCTGTCACTTGTCAGAGTGAGGATGTCTCGATTTGTTTACCTCCACCACGCCCATTGTGTTATGTTGGATGTGGTCAAACCGCCCATTGATGTCCAGTCTAATTAGCCGGTATGGGGGCAAACAGGGGTGGTCAAGTGATGGACGGGAAACCTGACTGGGCAAGAGTGTAGAGGCGCGAAAAAGCGCCACCGCGATTATGGTCATGCCACCCCCCACCCCTTCTTGTCTCACGGACTCACGGATAGGGTAAATTCCGAAGTATTGTAATAATGATTTGGAGGAATGGCATTCACAGACTGCCCCTGTTGGTTTTTTAAGAGCAATCAAAGTACGCTCTGTCAACCTCTGTACTCATGACTTAGTACAATAGCAATTTTGACATAACTCAGCTGAACATATTGACAAGTTGTTTTTTTTTTGTTTTGTTTTGTTTTTTTTTTAAAGAAAAAAATTAGCCAGGTATAGAGGGTATACAAGTTCAGAATAATTTGTATCTCTGGTGTTCAACATTTCTCGGTAATCAGTTAATGTCACTACCGGACAGAGATAAAAAGCAAACTTGGGACAGAAAAGAGAATAATAGTATGTGAAACCACGGTAGAAAATAAAACGAACAAGAAATTTAAAAAAGAACGAAACGATTAACCAAAAGATAAATTGCTGGAATTCTTCAAATACATCACGCAATATAAAAAGCTTTCAAAGTTTTTTTATGTCCTTAATCCATTTTCTTTTTTAACTAGGGATAGTCAAATGACATACAAAAACAACTTCACTTTGTCATAAACGGATTTCTCGTCAATGCCTTCTAATGAAGGGCAATCAGTGACGCAGATCTGTTCAAATATCTCACAAGATTCATTTAAAATTTATGCTTAGGAGTGGAGTGAGTCAGACAATGTCCATAAAAATAATGTAAAACTGAAACATAATAAACATAGTCCCCACATTGGTCATAAACCTCGCCCCATAAATATAAATAAACGCTGATGTAACGCCTTACGCTGAACTCTTCACAAACTTTGTAATACACTTCACTAATTGTGTTACTATGATAATGAATCTCTTAATTACAATAACGATCAAACATATCATTTGCATGTTTGTCACAATGACCAGTTTTTATGTCCTTAGCGCGTGCCCGGGAGAGTAAATGAGCGGTGAGTTTAAAAAAAAAAGTACAACACTAGAAACGTATATGCTTTTAAGTTGTTATATAGAGAACTATACTTGAAAAAATGGAGAGAGAGAGAGAGAGAGAGAGAGAGAGAGAGAGAGAGAGAGAGAGAGAGAGAGAGAGAAAGTTAAATCTATCTTCTAGGGCGTTACTTCAAAGATATGCTGTTAAAGGGTTTGTATAGGGGATCTGAACAACAAGAACAGGTCAGGACCCCAGCTGTGTCGTATTATGGTCATTAAATGGCGATTTGTACATCGACCGTGACCAAAATGTTAGTTGCAGTTCAAGTCTTGCTTGACCACCTGACCCTATTTTTTCTGGTGTTCAGTCATCTGCAGTGAACAGCCAATGTCTCTATTGTAATGATACGAAAATAAAAACTATGCCGTCTTTTCCTTTTGTAATAAAATAACTATTATGACAAAAACAAAATAAAACAATACTTAAAGACAATCTGAGCCTTCAACTGAAATGGGAACTACTAGTATAACGCACATTAGTGCTTGTGCTGCTGGCGATATTTTTTTAAATCATGGAATCTCTTAAATCAAACATAGCAGTAGCAAAGTGCGTTTAATGAACAACACGCCAAAAATTGGATTGGCCCTCTTCATAAAGATCGGTCCATTGTGGTATTTTTTTTTTATGATCTAGTGTAAAAAATGTCATCAATTTTGTTGACTGGAAGTGATTGAAGATAGAATGGAAGAAAGTGAAAGCTACCGTAAAGGACAGTATACGAAATGAAAGACCACCATGATAAGGAAAACGTAAGGTTCAATACTTGTAGTGTTATCAGAGCAGCAGGAATATCACAGCTGAGGAAAGAGTCGTGAAGAAAATGCGTTTTCCTCCTACAGCTATCTTTTTACAGTATACAACAAGTCGCCAACAAATACAGAAAACAGCGGGGACGTCATGGGCATGTCTTTACCCAAATGGTTTTGCTACAACCGTGACTGTCTCAGTAGACAGACCCATATCTGGTCACTGTTTATTTTATAAACACCTCAAGAACGATATGTTTGTTAAGATAACATGGCGGCAGCGACGCTCAACCTTTTCGGTATCGCTAATGAACTGCACGGTCACAAGACAAGATCATTCTATCAAGACATCTTTCCCTGAGAAGAAACATGCAAATGAATGGTACACATGTATACATCTATCGTGTCGTACCAAGGAGCATAATTTTTTTTTTTATTGAAAGGCGGTAAACAAAATGTCGGAACCTAACGTGTTTGATCAGGCGATCAGCAGCAGCAGGCAGGAGACGCCAAGTCCGAGTCCATGAGATATCACGCTTGAATGATACCTGACTAAGAGGCTACTCATATTGTTTTTTTTCGAAATAGAAGGGAAAATTATACCGATAAATTCATACTCTATAGAGACTGAATTCATGATCAATGACATAGCGCCGGCCTAATGCAAACAAAGTGAAGAGGACTTTGAAATTACAGCATTCTATAACTTTGATTAGATTTACGTCACCTAAGTTTCACCAGCTTTGGTGCAGTTGAAAGGCGGACAGAATGTGTCCATCTGTAATTTTGGGTTCACACAGGCTGGCGCGAAGGGTCGGGTGACGGACTGTCGCTTCTAAGCAAACAATGTAAGATAAAAGGGAGAACGTTGATGGTTGGCTCGTTTCGACAGACTGTGGTCGGCGTTATTGTGTGATTGGCTCCAGATCAATGCCCCAATATCGCTCCTTCATAAAGATTAAAAGAAACACCAGGCTGTTCCGACTTTGTAGTTTACAATGTGAGTTAATGATCGCGTGCATGAGAAAACTGTCGAATAGCAGTTGGTTACGTCGAAACTGGATTTAGTGGGTTAGAAAGTTGAATCGTGGTAGAAAAATAAAATTCTGCACCAACGCTAAAGATAAACAGAAACGAACTAATGATGCAAGCATATTTGTTTCTGTCTTTTTTCTTTTTTCGTCTCGTATCATTGCATTGACTTTATGTATTTCAGAAAGGAGATAAAGTCGTTCATATATAACGCTATAGCGTTCAATGGTGACATCAGAATACAGATGGTGTGTAAATTACATCAAAGCCCAATTGTAAAGCATCGCAGAGACGCAGACCACTCGTCTAAATTCGTTTGTCAATGTCTTAAAGAATTTTGATGAAAACATCGTGAAGGAAAGTGACGGATTGAAAACTACAAGACATAACGAAGAGTGGGCGTAAAAAAAAAAGAAAAAAATCCACCTAGGCCAGTTAAGTCATTAAAAGCATCCCAGTGACGGCCATAGACCTGTCACGTTTGATGACTAAAGTGGTCAGGACATGAGGAGGCTGGAGAGCTAGCGATCTGTGGGAATCCCCAGTCCGTGGCCCTGGTCTCGGGCGAAAGTCCCCCGCGCATCCAACAGGTATTGGTGGAGATTTGAGATGAGGATGTCGTGGCTATATCTGTGATGTTGCTATTGTTGGCGGTTTACGAGACGGGCTATTATTATCGTTATTATTACTGAGGAGATGACAAACAGTTTAGTTAGCTGGTCCGCTGTAGGCTGGGCGCTGGTACTAGCGGGTAATTATTGTTGTTTGTGTTGGCCCTCTCTCTCTCTCTCTGTCTGTCTGTCTGTCTGAGCTGGGGCTAAGGATGATGAGAAGAAAGAATTTCTAGACAGACAAGTGACAGGGCGAAAAGGGAGGATCACTTTTCCTGCCTGTCTAACTGTCTGTCTGTTGCTGCTGCTGCTCTCTCTCTCTCTCTCTCTCTCTCTCTCTCTCTCTCTCTCTCTCTCTCTCTCTCTCTCTCTCTCTCTCTCTCTCTCTCTCTCTCTCTCTCTCTCTCACTCATTCGCTTTCTCCCCCTCTCTCCCTGTCTAATAGACTACTCTAATGACGCAATTATTGAATATCGTCAAATTGATCCATCAGCTTTATCGAAATCTAAAGTATATGGACAAAATCATAAGAACAGAATATACCGTAATGACAGATTATACGCTGACATGGTGGCCCACATTTGTCCCTTATGTTAGTTCTTTTTTTTTTACTTCAGACAAATATTGTTCTAATAGCTTATGATGGCGAAGCGCATTTCTTTGCCACTCACTTAATCTGGAGCTTTGGTAATATCCTCAGTAGGGGATGTCACTCTCTTGCCTAATATCCATCAGATATCTCGAGCCAAGCTAGACCACTTTGGTGACATTTGAGAAATCAATTTTTCCATGGCATAAATGGACAGTTCAAATCTGTTGAACTTCATCGATGTTACCAATTCCTTAAGAATAATTTCAACTTTTGCAGTATATTCTGTAGAAATATGCATAAAAGACATTTTAACACAGGAGCAGACTGTAAGTGTCTCGTTTGGCGAAAGATACTTTCCAAGTCTTAAACAATATTTTGTACATTGATTTACGTTCTTTGGTGTCTCGAAGAATCTTAAACGGAGATTTAACCTTACCGCGATATCCGCCTCCGCCACTTTCTGAATGGACATAGCAATCTTCTCACACCCTCATACGTCCTCTTCAGACACCTACACTAATTCCCATTAAGAAATCTGACTGGCCCGCTACCAATCAGTCCGTGCCTGGCACTATCACCAGATCAATATGTGAGGTCAGAGGTCTCTAACAACTCACTCTGTTCCATGTCAAGTGAGCCGGGGGCAAAACAAGGCCCTGATACACTGGCATGAACCTCTAGTTTTTCTTCCTCAAAGATCTTGTTTTCGACTTTGCTCTATTTCATAATATAAATCAGTTGTGTCGTAAATCTCCCCCCCCCCTTTCTCTCTCTCTCTCTCTCTCTCTCTCTCTCTCTCTCTCTCTCTCTCTCTCTCTCTCTCTCTCTCTCTCTTTCTCTACCTATCAGTCTCTACTTCTGCCCCTTCCCAATACACAAACATGAGGCATGTCACCTGAATTTGCTTTAAAAAGCAAGCCTGATATTTTTTAAACGTCAAAGTTTAACTGTTTTTCTCTCAAGCGAGGACTCTAAAATAAATATTTTTTCTTCTTTCTTCGACTGACGTTCGGATCTTATCTTTGACCATACTAATATTATTTCAAATTTCTCTGCATTGTGGTCAGAGCTAGTACTTAGCCAATATATCACGCGAAAGATGACTCTAATAGGGCTTGTCTAGTGGCAGCCATCTTGCTAGACCAATGTTTACGCTAATATTTACCTAGGCCTCTAACTGACACCCCGCGCGAGTTGTTCTCCCTTTGACGTGCGCATGCGCCGTGAGCTTGGCGTCTGGCGGGAAAACCTCGAGATCCGGACAAAAGTGGACATATACCTTTTTAACAAATCCAAATGTTTTCGTTTCGTGTCCTTCTGTTGAAATGTCCACAGACTTTAATGGTCTACATCCTCGTTGTCTTCTCTCCATTGTCATTTCATCTTCTCCAAACAAGAGAGGAAGTCAGAGAGAGTTCATGAATCCTAATTACACTGGACAGACTATAGAATTTCTCAAGTCGGACAGGAATGACAGTGATGGACACGGAAAGCGAGACAGGTTCCTAAAACTCGAAGTGACGGGAAAAAATACAAAATCTCTCTTGGATTCGCTGACAAGTTTGAGATCTTGTAACTGATATCGTGAGTATTCTGATAAAGACTTTAGATCTTATAAGTAAAGCGACGGTTCTGTCAAAGACAGTTCTATTAAGCTTATCAAGTTATACTTACAATTCTTTTTAAAAGAAACTTCCCTGAATTTTTACATTTATCCTTTCTTTCACAGGCTCATCATAATTATGCAGATTAAATTTACGATGAAAGAAGCCGCATATTGTATTTGAACCAAATAATGGTCGAAAAAGGTAAAGTTAGCACTCCTCTTGCACAAATTTGAATCAGTAAAACCACAATAGATCTAGATCTAGGAAACAAGCCAAATAAGCCTTTTAAAAATCTGTTTTGGCTTGGTGAACCGCTTGCAATGTGTCAACCAGATGCTCAGTTATACTAATATTATGAATCTCGAATGAACGAAATAATTTATGATAATTGTAAAGCTTAGATTGGCTCAACCGCTTTCAGTGGGTGATGATTGTCGAGCCATTAGCTCCTACCGTTATCTCCCTCGCAAGTCATGATTGTAGAGGCCAGGATGTTCAGATAAAAGATAACGAGAATGTCACTTGAGGCACACTCTGCACCGCACTGGCTCTATTTACCTTACATAATTTGATAAAATGGCTCAAATGAGTCCAAATGAAGAGGGCAATTTCGTGCTGGAAAAGACAGCCATTGTTATGGAAATGTACAGAGATGCACTTATTAGATAATTACGTCGTAAAAGCTGGATTTTATTTACGTAAAAAATATCATTATGACAAGGGAAGCTTTTGGAAATGGTTTGGAAAAAAATAACGCTATTTACAAAATGTCAAACACTTTATAGATAAGTCTCCTTTATCCTATTATAATAATTGTGGTCGGTGCATGTGCTAAATAAAAGGATATGAGAGGGGGAAAGGGTGGGCGAGGAGAGAGGGTGTGGGGGAAAAGAAGAGAAAAAGAGATAAATGGATAGATAAATAGAGTCATGAAGAGAGAGAGAGAGGGGAAGAGGAAAAATGGGAGAGAGAGAGAGAGAGAGAGAGAGAGAGAGAGAGAGAGAGAGAGAGAGAGAGAGAGAGAGAGAGAGAGAGAGAGAGAGAGAGAGAGAGAGAGAGAGAGAGAGAGAGAGAGTTGTTCACCGCACGAGTGAGACCCAATTCAATACTATTTATTGGTGTAAACTGTAAAAAAAAAATGTCATAAAATATTTCGCTGTATGCGGGCTAGAGGGAGACACAAAATCACGCATAATACGATTCTCCTCTTTTCACTAACATCACATATTTGAAGAAGTTGAGATCTGTTGATAAACAGGCATTCTCGTATTACGTGAATATCTCATATGGACAGGAAAATTGTCTCGCATCTGTACTCAACCGACGCTCCAGTTACTCTCTGAGCCAAAGTTTCACAATATCGTTTGTTGGAATACGATAGTGAGTGGCCGCCGTTAGCTCTTTAATTAAATGCTCAACTGTCTAGGAGATGTGAATATTGTTGGACTAACTCTAGGCGTATTTCTCTTTCGCTCTCAGTTTCTCAACTCTCTTGGTGGTTCTTTTGAAATCTCCCTTCCTCTTCCCTATTTTCTTTCTATATTCCCCACTTCGCCCTTTTCTCTCTCTGTGCCTCTCTGTCTCTATACCTCTCTCGCGCGCGTGCTTCATTTTTTCTTTCCTCTCCATATCTCTGTCTCTTAATGTCTCCCTCTTTCTCCGAAGGAGAATAAAAGACGTTGCACATCCCAAACTGTTTCAAACCAGTAATTGCTCATAATGCGCAGGTCAGTTCAGAAGTTTACGTTTGGGCACGTAAGAGAACTTGTTTTAAAATATGAAAACTAACTCTAACTTGAAATATACAAAAAAAAGTTATCGCGTCGTAGGTTTGAGAAAATTAATAATATCAAAATGTTTGTCACCGATCTAATATATTATTCTATATCGATCCTATAAGATTATCAGACCAATTATACAATCATGTAGTCGCCAGGACAATATCTTATCGAGTCCCTCTAACCATTGAAACTAATCACTAAAGAGTTAAAGAATCATGGTTCAGAAAACCCTAGATGTATCTCCACAACCATTGCAATGTCTTTGGACCTACAGCAGTTACTTCTTATAAGTCCGACCTTCAGAAAATACTGGGTTTTTTTTTATCGAAGGGAGATAAGAATCTTCCCACCTTTGCCAGCAATAGTGTCGCAGCCTCTCTGCCACAGACCTGTCCCTACCGTAACACGATAGTGTTGACCCCTGTCAGGTCAAATCAAGCGCCAGGTCCACCGACATGAGCCTCTGTTTGACAGTCTATTATTTTAAGCGGGTAGCCACTTTTGTTGTAACCGAGTCTAACACAAAAACTCGGACTGGGCATCCTTTGCAGTGACATGTTCGGCGTCTCTCCACGGTGATGTACCGGTGATGTAGTTCAAAAGAGAGGCTTAACTGTGGCTGCAGTTTTACTGGAGCTGCTGATGGCTCCCATTGGCCTTAGAAGCAATAACTAAGCTACCGCAAAAAGAATAATGTCTATGGATTATGGGTTTTGTTTAGTTTTTATTCTTTCTTATTCTTTTATTTTTTAAAGAACTTTCCGATAAATGTATATTTCAGATGGAAATGAGACAAGAAAGAGAGAAAGAATGAAAGAGAGGTGGATAGAGAAAAGAAGAGGGAGCGAGAGAGACAATTACTTCTGAGCTTATCTCCCTCTCTCTGCCTGATTGACTCTCTCTCTCTCTCTGTCTCTCTCTCTCTCTCTCTCTCTCTCTCTCTCTCTCTCTCTCTCTTTTTCTCCCTCAACTTCTTCTTGTAAATCGCCAAACCTTATTTTTTCTGATTTCTCAGTCCACTCTTATCCTTGTACTCTTCCTACCTCACCCCTTTCCATTTCTCTTCGAAAAACCTTACGCACACACACTCTTCCTCCCACAGAAATCAAAATACAACTATGTCTTTCAAGCGCCAGAAAATTACAATGGAGCCATAGCCGCTCTCTGTAAAACCTGAGCAATCAGACTTTAGCGTTTTAGGCCTTTTACAGTATCTTAATCAATATTAGCCAGGCCACAAATCATTGGCAGATTGTAATTAAGGATTATTTATTATCCCTAGTCGTGTATGACAATAGCCCCATGACTAGTAACAAGATTAAAAACACGAGCCTAATAAAGACCAAGACCTAGAATTACCACCAAGCCCCATTGTTCTATATCCTAGCTTTGTCCGCCCTTACACTAACAAGTAACAGTCCTAATCAGCCCTGGAGTTGAGATAATTCTCCAAGTTTGATAGATAACAGTCTGTTGCAGTTCCTGTGCTACTCGTAGTTCTTGACTGTCCTCGTGCTGAACTTGTGATCGAGGTAGAGAGCTCAGGACAGTTCAGAGTGGGCCAGGTTGCTGCTGATAAGGTATGTTAGGGAGGTCATTTGAAGTAAGACAGAGGCAGAGAGAAGAAAAAAAACCTCAAAGGATTATAATTATGAACAGTAAGTAAAAACAGGTAAAAAATACTGAGAGAGACATATAGATTATATCAATACGGTATGTATGTAAAATGTCTGAGTATTAAGAAGTTTGTTGCTCTTGCTCCTCCTCCTCCTCCTCCTTCTCCTCTTCTTCTTCTTCTTCTTCTTCTTCTTCTTCTTCTTCTTCTTCGTAATCCATACCCTCACCACCTGATGATGATGATGATGATTATTATTATTATTATTATTATTATTATTATTATTATTATTATTATTATTATTATTATTATTATTATTATTATTATATCATACACTGATGACATGGTAGCTCCATTTATTGTGATTTAAAGCTGAAGAAAAAAAAATATCGAAAACTTACTTTTATTTTTTGCGATTGATTGTAGTTTTCTAAAAAAATATGATATTTGAAAAGATGTGTATTATGTTCCCGGAGACGGTGATCTTTTCTGGGGTTGTTTTCTGATTACTAATTTATTTTTATATTATTCCCTTTTTAAGTTTAGTTTTCCTTTTGTACACCCTTCTTTTAAAGAAGCACTCGATCCAGAGAACTCGGCTTATGGGTCTCTAGGTCAACTA
>JAWDGP010002819.1:357500-522500 GCA_033675545.1 Elysia crispata | reverse complement strand
TATTTTTGCTTCACAAGAAAAATGTCAAAACATAGACAAGGTATATTGATTAGAAGCGCAGCTGCATAGGATAAAAATAACCAGTTTCTAATTATATCCTAATTTTATTTATAATGCTCGGAATATGCTGGTAACTTATTTCTTTCTTCCGAAATTAAAATAAGTAAGAGATCAACAAAATGAAGAAATTTTCAAAATTGAAATTATTGATAACAATAGCAACAACAACAACAACAACAACAACAATAATAATAATAATAATAATAATAATAATAATAATAATAATAATAATAATAATAATAATAACAATATCAAGAACATAGGCCTAGATGGTAATAGAGTGATGATATATCATGAGTGGAAATGTTAATCGTTCAGGCATACACACGATTGGTAACTTAAAAAAATTGAAGAGGTCTTAATAAATAAATACTTAAAAGATAACATATAAAATTTGAATAATTCTTTTTCCAGTCGCGATCTCATTAAAAAACAAAGCAGTTCAAATATTCAGAGGAATCTCAAACAAAGCTCGGGAATTTCGAATGTTTAATATTTAAATTAAAAATCATCACACATCGTGATAATTACATAGATCTAGATCTAGGTTACATTAAAAACTTAGATCTAGTTCATAATATTTTTAAAAAAATTGATTTAAATTATTTTTCTTTGATTAATACACTCTCACTTAACACTTTCTTCTTTAATTCTCCTATCGAGTTATAAATTTATATTATCAAATTTTAATAAATATTATCTTAAGATCAAAGCCTACCTTATCCCTTCAGTTATCGCTGAATCCTTTTTGTGTCTTTCCAGATCTTAAACTCCAGTAAAGAAACTTGATTACTATGAGTGATTAGCAGTGACAATTTCCACTTCATTGCCTCTCACCATTCTAACATTTCAGATTGGTGTATCCTATGAAGATCGGGCACAAGGTGTTTCTATCAATTCGTTGATCACAACTACGCAAAAAATGTCAACGTTACACTAGAGCCGATTAATGTAGCTGAACATATAAGTTTAGATACATACATCTAGATCTAATTTTCAAAAAGAAGTAGAGCCGCGATGTCAATCTTGAACTAGCTTGGTTGTAAATCATCAATCGAAGCTATTTATCTATCTACTTTTTGTTGTTTGTTTCAGTGTTTGTTTGGTTGGGAGGCGTCACAGATGCCTTTTCAATGCTCACACAAAATAGAAACTTAAGCACTGGTTGATCCAATCTACACAATGTAAATGGAGTCCCTTTGCTAAATGACAAACACAGGCTCAAATAAGATAAGCGTAGTAAAATATGATCTCCGTAGAAAAGAAATCGTACCTTTATTAAAACACTGTATCAATATACCAATTCCAAAACATGACACAGAGATGCGTAAGTATAGCACAAGTCAGGTACCGGTATGGATTTATTTAGCCACCTTGGAGAATGTAGATGTCTTTGAGGCGCGGCAGTCTCGATCATGACCGACGAGGCGAGGCAAGAGTACCGAGACTAATCGCTGTCACACGAGGCAATGCAACAATCATGGGAAACCAGCAGGAGACGATCATGGCGCGGTGAAGGAATGGGGGAATCAGGCAGGAGGCGTAGGGGAAGCGAGTGCGACCGCGTGTCTCTCTCTCTCTCTCTCTCTCACTCGCGCGCGCTCTTGCTTCGTGCCTGACTAGACTGCTACCCCCTTTGGGCTTGAGTTCAACGATGTTTGATTTTGCCTTGATTTGCACAGCAGGTGAAAATACTAGCATTCAGGGCGGTGAGTTTTTTGTTGTTTACAGCATCGATTCGAGACTTCCATGGTACTTCAGATTTAGGACTTCAAGAAAAGACTATGTTTTGCTACTGCATTGCTAGCCATGATGTTACCCTTTAATAGACAGAATAAAAAAAACAACTAATTCTTTAAGGGTCACTGGACTTTGACAAAGATCGTAGATTTTTTTCTTCTTTTTATGATTTAGTTTTAAGTAAATGAATGTAATACAGATTCCATGGGGGCCAGATTTCATTCTTCTTCTTCTTCTTCTTTTTCTTCTTCTTCTTCTTCTTCTTCTTCTTCTTCTTCTTCTTCTTCTTCTTCTTCTTCTTCTTCTTCTTCTTCTTCTTCTTCTTCTAGAAACAATACAAAAATGAACAAAAAAGACAATCTAGTGAGCATTTATGTGGAATGTGAGGGAGAGAGAGAGAGAGAGAGAGAGAGAGAGAGAGAGAGAGAGGCAGGGAGGAAGAGAGATAAATCCCAGAGAAATTGAAAGGTGGTGGAGGAAAGTGTTATCAACAGTTCGAGTGTCTGACGTGTCTGAGAGGAAAACAAAAACCAGAAAGACAAAAAGATATGGAGGCAGAGAGTATAGAAATAGATATTCAAAGATGGTCTTAAATGAAAAGATTAAAGAGGAAAAGAACAACAAATTTTAATGATGCATCCTTTGCACATATATCTGTTTCTCTGTCTGTTTGCTTATCTGTCGGTCTGTCTCGATCTCTCTCTCTGCCTGCCTCTCTATCTGACCTCTCTCTCTCTCTCTCTCTCTCTCTCTCTCTCTCATTCACGTTTTAAATTGGAATAAACTATATTTTTTTCCATTCAAAAATATAAAAAAAACAACAAAAAAAAAACCATGTGATCTTTGTTGTAATCCACTAACCTTCTTCATTTTCCCCATTTGCTTCTTTGGTAATAATGCGGTAATTGCTGTCATTCTTACACAAGTAAAAACAGATGTCTAAAGAATCTAAATTTGATACACATTGCAATTAATTCAGAGGGAGGAGGGAAAGGAAAGAGATAAGAACCGTTTTAAGAGACATTGGTTAGAAAGCGTCGGGGATAGAAACAGGGAGAAAAAGAAAGTTATACAGAGAAAAAAAGAGACAAAATAGACAGAAAGAGAGGCAGAAATAGAGAGAGAGAGAGAGAGAGAGAGAGAGAGAGAGAGAGAGAGAGAGAGAGAGAGAGAGAGAGACAGACAGACAGACAGACAGACAGAGACAGAGAGAAAGAGAGGGCGAAAGAGAGAGAAAGAGAGAGAGAGAGAGAGCGAGAGACAGAGAGAAACAGAGAGAGGGAGAGAGCGAGAGAGAGACAGAGAGAAACAGAGAGAGAGAGCGAGAGAGAGACAGAGAGAGAGACAGAGAGAGAGAGAGAGAGAGAGAGAGAGAGAGAGAGAGAGAGAGAGAGAGAGAGAGAGAGAGAGAGAGAGAGAGAGAGAGAGAGAGAGAGAGAGAGAGATGAGTAGGATGAAAGATGCGCGCTAAACACTGGAGCCCAAAAGCGAAAGGGGAGGTAACGTGAAGATCCGTGTGACGACAGTTCCCATTGATTCCCGTTTATTAGGCTCCGCCCCTAACGTGACGCCTTCAGCCAATGGTAGGGCATCGCGACCGGCTTTGACATGGCGTAGCCTCTGCAAAACGTGTTTGAAACCCTTGAATTGAAGAGATGATGGACGCGGATGATCAATATTTTTCTCTGAATCTTCATTTCAATTATATTATTTTATTCATAGACAAGATTCTCAGTGAACTGAAAGTACAGGAAGAGAATCAGATGAAAGCGGAAAGATAATTATAATCTCTGCGCCTTAGTAATTAGGAAAAAAGAGTTCAAACTTGCCGGCCTTGTTTCATATTTCGCAATTATGGATGGTTATCAATAATTAAGAAAAATGGCGAGAATAGGACAAACAGGAAAGAAAAAAGGAGAAATATTAATCAATGCAATGCGATTTTGAATGGCAGTTATAATTATAAAAAGAGGAATATGAAGAATATTATCGATGTTTATTAAAAAAAAAAAATTGATAGAAGAATTAAACGACAGGTAGATAAACAGATAGGTTGATAGATTAAAGACATACAAAAATGAATGCACCCACACATTCATACATGCATAAATGGATAAATAGATAGATAAATAAAAAACAAAAAAGTGTTGATTTACTTTGTCTTTATTCGAGACCTACTTTTTCGAGTTGTTGTTGCTGGTCCATAATAGATAGATATGGACATAAAAATATAATAGCACGACATTTGGACTAGCCTTAAAAACTTTATAACCATTTTAAAAGGTTATTTAAAAAAAAACAAACAATAAAATGCTTTAAACATGATTAAAGTCTGCACCCTAACATTTAGGAGGATATCAGATTCAAACTAAGACTTTGATACCTCATGATTTGCGACATGTCTTTTATCTCACCATCTCCATGCTATCAAGAGTGTTACCCAAACTGGAGAAAGATAAAGAAAGGTGCAGCTTTTAATGACGGAACATTTTTGGAAAGATAAAAATCACTGCCCTGAAACCCGTACCTTACCTGCCCAAATTTCTCTTTTCTCTTATCCTTATGTCTGAGATTGTGAGAGCGGTGTGTAAGAAAAGGTAAGTAGTAGAGGACCTCATGATATATCCCTCCGCAACCCCCGCCCCGCCTCCAACTCCCCTGGCCCTTCTTTTTTAATTAATTGGGGATACTAAGTAGCATAGGATTCAAGTTAAATTAGTAAGCGTACTGATTTCTTCCGCGGTAGAAATTAATAGTATTCCAGTGGGAAAAACATTACACCGAGGCATTGCATTGAAAATGTCCGTTTCTCAATGGGCGTTGTTTGCTCCTGAGTTAAAGAAGTTTCCTGTTGCGGTTTTTATTTTTTTACATTTTATTTTCGATCAAATTGTGGCTCTAATCCTTATTTGCGTTATAGACTCAATTAAAGACACAATTCTTAGTATTTCTGATTAGAGAAATATTTCAACACTTATTAAATAATATTACACTAACAGCAGCAATACACTTACTACTATAGTAGCAGAAACAACGATAACAATTATCGATAACCGCATGAAAAGGTATGAAAACGTAAATAACAAAATATGGAAGGAAATGGATTGAAAATTATTTCTTTCTCATCTTTTTTGGATAAATCAGTAACAATAATGACGTGAACATATCTAGAATTGTAATGCTTAAGCCCCTTACTTGTGTATATAAATTATAAGCAAAAACCTCAATATTAATGGCAATAATAACCAAATCGAAAAAAAAAAGGAAACGTAAGCTCTGTCTTATCAAGCAACAACAACGATAAAATTAAGGTAAGAGAAACCACAGAAAACTTAATTGCACGATGATAGTAACTGTTGACATCAATTTCTGCATATAATTTAATAGTAAAATATAATTAAACCTGGAAAATCAACTGTTTTTATATTTAAAATTCAGAGATAAATTTTCTTGTTCCGAGTTATTAGGAATTGTTTCAAGACTGAAACACGTAAATTTAAAAACCACTTCAAGCACAATTTGTATGGTATAATAAACAGTACTTGAACAGCCAGAGGCAGGCATCGCAATTTTCGAAGGTGGTCTGCAATTTTCGCTGACAGTCTGAAAGGCCAATAATAATTAAGCCACAAGGTTATTAAGTAATAAAATACAAAGTGTTGACATCGATTGCTTGCAGTTTCGTACTGCCAGTGGGAGCCTTTGCGAGCTGTGCAAGGAATAATCACTTCAGACTTTTACAAGATTGAGAGAGCAGTATATTATGGCTCTCGGTAAAGATTTCTTGAGTAATTGAGGAGACATAATTATATTAAGTCCATCCCAAACTACTGCATTGGGTGGCCTAACTAAATTACCTGATATGAGAAGGTTAATCAGAATAGCGAGCTAGTTTTGTTTAAAAAAAAAAATTAAAAATCCAAATCTATTTAGAGATCATTCATTGTAAGTACGGACAGTTATAAGTTATCGCATAGGAGTGAACCAGTCCTCTGGGCATTTATTGTCTTTATATTAATATAGCCTTATAAAGAGCGTTCGAAGAAATCTTTGAATATTTTGGAAAACTATAAAATTAGCTGTTTTCCTCTGGTAAATACAACGAAAGAAACTACATGGTTTGCCGCTTAGTTGCAAATTGTAGGTAGGCCAAGAATAATAGGTCTAGAGGACTTTAAACAGATTCTCTTTTTTTAATTGATAATAATAATAATAATAATAATAATAATAATAATAATAATAATAATAATAATAATAATAATAATAATAATAGTAATAATAATAATAATAATAATGATGATAATAATAATAATGATAATAATAATAATAATAATAATAATAATAATAATAATAATAATAATAATAATCATAATAATAATAATAAAAATAATAATAATAATAATAATAATGATAATAATAACAATAATAATAATAATAATAATAATAATAATAATAATAATAATAATAATAATAATAATAATAATAATGATAATAATAATAATAATAATAATAATAATAATAATAATAATAATAATGATAATAATAATAATAATAATAATAATAATAATAATAATAATAATAATAATAATAATAATAATAATAATAATAATAATAATAATAATAATAATAATAATAATAATAATAATAATAATAATAATAATAATAATAATAATAATAATAATAATAATAATAATAATAATAATAATAATAATAATAATAATAATAATAAAAATTCGCCGCCAAATTGATTCACTATGAACTTACTAGAAGTGAAGCTACCTGTACCATTTATGCTCTCAAGGTAATAGATTACACGCCACATCTACAAGTACTTCAGATTTTCTATGAACTTTGAATCTGCCATTTTTGTCTATCCTTGCTCATTCAGTTGCGATTCATCTCTTTTTTTTAGTTTATTAACGACAACATTCATATTTTTTTCAAACCCAGAGAAGAATGTAAAGTAAATACTAGTATCGATAGACAAACGCTAACATAATTTTTATTCTTTCACCTGAGCCAGTGAGTAGTAAGCCGACAGCCTAGAATACAAGTTTCAGTGGCTGTGTAATACATTGCCTCCCCCAGAGAATGTGGAAGCTTTTCATCAAACTGTCAATCATGGTGGACTGCTTGCTAGATATCATCCGTCCTCTACAAGTCAATCTCGAATATTACCATTTTACCTCTACGTGTGTTCTGGATATCGTTAAAATTTTTTTTTATTTACAATTTACACTGATATCCGATCGCTGGGTTCATTGGATAAATTACAATAATTCCTTCGTTTGGAAACATGTTACTTCAACTTTTCTTTGCCTTTCTCAGCAAAATTATGATGGTGAGAAAAAGAAAAAAAATAACTTATGAAAATGAGAGAGAGAGAGAGAGAGAGAGAGAGAGAGAGAGAGAGAGAGAGAGAGAGAGAGAGAGAGAGAGAGAGAGAGAGAGAGTGTGGGGTGGGGGGGGGAGGGGAGGAGACGTTCGAATTATCAAGAACTCTTAGAAATTCTCAAAATATCCTTCGGCTATAAATTTTAGGCCTTGCTGTTGCCTCCCTTATGCTTTGATATCCCTCAACTTACTGCAAAGCAACGACTACTTGCAAGAATAAGGCAAAAGTATTGCATAAAGCAAGAAAGTCAGTGAATGCCTCAATATAGGTCTATGTGACTTTGAGTGGTTAACTTCCCCTAGGTTTCTCGTAGACACACAGCTGGAGATTCCCTTTCTAATCAAGGAAATAATGGCTGAATAGGTGCATTCGATCCCATGACCCATGTCAAGATTTGATCGCGAAATGTCTATATTGCCAGTCCATCACGCTACT
Organism: Elysia crispata; assembly: GCA_033675545.1. Lineage (NCBI taxonomy): Eukaryota > Metazoa > Mollusca > Gastropoda > Plakobranchidae > Elysia > Elysia crispata. The sequence continues at coordinate 514,870 of JAWDGP010002819.1, read as the reverse complement.
GGCTGATATACTCAATACTTTACAAGGCTATTGTCAGAAATTGGGAAATATTAAAAAAAACAAAAAACAAACTCAAAACCACCAGTATTGTTGTTAAAACATCCGTCTGTGCTCTCATGATTTTCATTTCGTTACGGCACTTTATCCTCCTATCAACTTTGTCTGCTCTGAGTCTCAAGGGCAATAAAGGTGAAATATGAAGCACACTGTGTATGTAAATAATAATATACATTCTCCCCATGTACGATTTCAGAGGAGACTTAGGGGACTTAAAACTAGTCGAAGTCAAAGCATGTATCCCCTGTGGCGAAGTTATGACAAGGGCCATAACTTGTCCTCGGGTTATGATGTCCAGATTATACATGCAATACTGTAAGTGGGAACCAAGGAGGATACAGCCCTCGAGGATATAAGGTCCAGTAACCAAAAGGTTTGATTTCAGAGATAGCTGTCCAAGCTTGCTGGTGCTTATGTCAACAACAAAGGCTGTAGAATACTTAACTTTTTCTATATATATATATATATATATATATATATATATATATATATATATATATATATATATACATGTAGCATGATGACCTGAGTGCACTACTATTGCAGTAGGGGTAAGTTTCAAGTAACCAGTTAATATGAATATTACTTTACGGCATGGCACGCTACAATCTCCTACCCTATGATCCAATCCTTTTATCTGTTTTATTTTGCTTGAGGTAGACGTGCAAATGGCTCTCAGGGATGCACTGTCCTCGGACGTTGTCGAGTCTGTGTGTTTAGGACAACCACTCAAGACTGTCCAGCAGACAGAGGGAAGGACCTTCACGCTGATGTCGAGAGCGATGGACATAAACACTGACCACATTAGACGGTCTGGACTATAAACACTTAGGGCAGCGTTTGGCCGCGAGGCTAGAGATATTGCCAGTTAGAACAAAGCGTTGGTCAAGCGGACGGCAGTCCACCTCAGGCTTTTGGCCAAAGCGACAAGAGCGGACAATAAAAATCTTCGCCAAAGGAAGGGAATAACAATAAAAATCTTAGCAAGGGGAGGGATCAAGAGATAATTTCAGGAGCTGACACTAATGCCTATTTTGTGTGGCGTACTGTGGGATGACTGTCCTGCTAATGTGTGCACTGTTTGTGCTCGCTTGCATGCTGGCATTTACTCCTGTCCTTAAGTTAGGAGCGACACCCATATTTCTGGTATGAGCTAAAACGCTCTGCAGGGTGGCAAGAGTTCGGTTGTTTTTCCATGCTTGAATTATTCATCTTTCGGGTTTTTTTTTTTTACGAGTCACTGCAGGATGTCTGAAAAAAAAAAAAAAACTCCAGAGAAAGCAAATACGAAAGAGTCTAACACGTTTTTTCTCGCACACTAAATGTAAATTTAGATCTGACATAGTCGAAGGCAGAAGCTTATGACCGTTAACATGTTTTGTAGCCTCACTCTGCACCATACTAATATGTTAATATAAATCATAAAACAAATCACGACCAAGCGCGTGAAGATTTTTTTCCTGACTTCCATAAACTCTTGCAACTGAACGAAATCTTAAAGCAATGTTAAAGTTCTAAGTTCGAACCATTTTGAGAAAAAGATTGAATGTAATTATACACTTTTCACTATGGGGTAATCTTAGAATTGTCCCTTTTCTTCTTTTGCGTAAGAATCAAGACACCTTCAGGCACAAAAGAGCTGAAAATTAGAGACCCTAAACTTATCCATTGATGACTTGGCAGCTTAAAACCTCTCTTGCAGTTGAAGGCGATCTTTGGGTAAAACTGCTGGTAGTGGTAAACATTACTGTTAAACCTGGACAAGATTCGCATCTTTATAACAGCGATAAATCCATCCCATAAAGTTTATAATAATTATTTCCATCTAGTACGCATAATTATAAAATTGTGAGAGAAAAGATATATGGTAACTCATTAAAGGTGTCTCATGATTTATCATTTTCAGTCATGAAAGCTAAAAAATTTAACTGCAGGATTTTGATAAACAGGGTTTTCGGTTAATAGGCTTCTTTATTTCCTGGCAGGAAGAGCTCACTTGAGATAGAGGAATCATAGCCAGAGCGGAATTAAAATGTTAACCTTTACCTTATCCAGGTACATGTCAAGCCTTGAATGTTACGCTGCGACATGCGGCAGTTCTGTAGGACATGGTATTTCTCAACCTTTCAACATCTTTTCTTCTACGACTGTAAGTTTTTTCCAGCAATTTAAATAATATAGTACTTTTGAGAGAGCCTGAACTTTGTAAACATTTTTTTGTCATTTAGTATATTTTCTATTAATCAAAATTAACATCTGTTTTGGGCACTCAAGTGTTTTTCAAAAGATTTCCTATATAAATACTCTCTTGCTTTTTTCTCTCTTCACTCTCGCCGTCTATCTATCTGTCTGTATTTCTCTTTGTTTTTTTTTTCTCTACCTATCTATCTCTTTATCTCTTTCTCTGTCTGTCTGTCTGTCTGTCTCTGTCTCTGTCTCTGTCTCTCTGTCTCTCTGTCTCTCTCTGTCTCTCTCTCTCTCTCTCTCTCTCTCTCTCTCTCTCTCTCTCTCTCTCTCTCTCTTCCTTAAACTACAGCCCTTTCTCACAAGAATGTTCTCTCAACTCTACAGTCTGATTGTCAAAACCATAAAATCATCATAGGTAATAATTGTGTCAGACTGATTTAGCAACCATTGCTGGATCATGCTAGCTATTTTTTTCTATTGCTTTCACATTTTTATTGATGTGTTTCTTATCTCTTACTTAAAACAATTTGTCTATAATAATTTTATTGTTTAACTGCCCTTGAAAAGATACAAGTATATAATATAAAAGAAAAAAAAGCGTAAGCAAGTACCTTTGTAGAAATATAATTTTTATGTTTGATAATAGTTGTTTTTAACATGCTTTTTATATCGATCTATATTTCCTCTTTAAACATTATTCTTATGCTTTCAAAATTTTCTGCCTTTGCTTAAGACTGACTTTCTCTTGTTCTCTTTGCCTTCCTCCCTCTTTTCCTTTCTCTGTGAGAGGGAGAGGTTTGTGGGAAGGAAAACGCCATGAAGAATGAGAAAAGGGTACGGAGAGAGATAGACAGCTAAATATTGAGAGAAAGAAAAATATATAGATTGATGCAAGGAGAGAAAAAGGGACAAGATAGAGAGAAACGTACATGAAGATAAGAAAGATGAAAGAGAGAAAGAGAGAGATAGAGAGAGAATAAGCAGAGAGACAAAAGTGCTCTTATATGACTCAGAGACATAGGAAAAGATAGGGATAGAAAAAGAGAGAGAGAGAGAGAGAGAGAGAGAGAGAGAGAGAGAGAGAGAGAGAGAGAGAGAGAGAGAGAGAGAGAGAGAGAGAGAGAGAGAGAGGAGAGCAAAAGGCTAGTTATGAATATTGCGGATTTGAAAGACTAGGATATATGACAAATAAGTTAATATAAAACCACCGGGCCCACCCAGTAGGGAAGTTTACCTATCTAAGCCAGAAGACCGTTATCATTTACACCATCGTAAAAATTGGGATGTGCGGAGAGATAGCTCAAAAGATACTAAATTTTTATAGCGCATCTACTGCCCGCTGGATACACTGGCTTCTTGATGTAAAATACCAGCTGTAGATCTTTCTTCACTTTGTAGATTTCTGGGGATATGAAAAAACACTATGTTACATGTTAAAGAGAGAGAGAGAGAGAGAGAGAGAGAGAGAGAGAGAGAGAGAGAGAGAGAGAGACATAAAGAGAGAGATAGAGAGAGACAGAAAGAGAGAGATAGAGAGAGAGAGAGAGTATAAAAAAAAGTTTAGCAACTCTTGGACATACGACCCTTTTGGATTTAAAAATAATATTATCTTTCACAACCTTAAAATATGAATAAGTCATAAATATCGATGTAAAGACCTAAGTTGATAGAACAATAAAGAATAGCTCAGCTATTGCTGTGAATATCAGATTATGTCTCATAAAAGAAGCCAAGAATCTTGGTTTGCTAGTCCAAATTAGAGATGGCTGCTGTGCGATCAAATCCAGTAGTATAGATTAATTAATGATTTCAACGATTATGAGATTATTTGCGTTTCCAACCTTTTTTTTTTCTAAATCCGCCTCAAGAAAAGATTAATCAAGACATAAGAAAAAAAAATCTTGTTTAAATGCCACTTCAGGTATGAAATAACGATTTTAGGTTTGAAACTAAGAATATAAATTTAATAAACAGAAACTGTTTTGATCGATAATGAACTAATAACATGTTAACAGGTTCATGATTAAATTAATTGTATGGTTCACATTAATAAGTTTTGCTTACCAAGGCTTGTAAAAGATAGTTGTATAACCCTATAAAGTCTCTAAAACAATTATGATATAATACTTCTAGCATAATTAATTTCTGTTATACTTGAGTAAAAAAACTAAAAAGGAAGAGAAGTAAAGAAAAGATACCCGAATAAATTTTATGAAAATCCGTTCTTTTATGATGCAAAGGATAAAAAATAAAGCTATGAAGGAAATCAACCTATAAAGGCATGTGTGGTTGCAATGGTTTATATCCGGCTTTATAGAAGTCAAGATAAAGAGTAATTGCTGTCTATGTTATAGTGGCATGTATATATACTTTATCTTTAGACTTGGCACACGTTTCTTGACTTTATCATAAGTGACAAGGAAGGCAGATATGTGGATATACATTGTAGTGTTTTTTGTTGTTGTTGTTTTTTTCTTTTTTTTGTTTTTTTTTTTAATTATACCTAAGTATATATCATAGGAAAACAAGTCACCCATTCTGCGTTACTATTGGTTTTCCTCGGTTATGTTTATTCTTTTTTTTCTCTCTCTCTCGCCTTCCTTTTCTCTCTTTACCCCCCCCCCTCATTCTCTCTCTCTCTCTCTCTCTCTCTCTCTCTCTCTCTCTCTCTCTCTCTCTCTCTCTCTCTCTCTCTCTCTCTCGTTTTTCTCGTCTGTCTATTCCTTGCATGCACATCTTCAAAATCAAATATGATTGACATTCATAAAAATATTCAGCCTGGATAAAGCAAAGTTAGCAAACTCCTGGGCAGTAACAGGGAAAATATCCGAGGATATGTTCTTTTTTCAAACACGAACGACAACTTCGTTGGGCTCTATATAAATGGATAGAAGTTAATAAGAAAAGGGAATTATCCACATTGGGTCTGTTTTGTTTGCACAGGCGTATATTGATTACGTATATGCTGACTGCATTCGACTTGGTTTCTGTAATAACCTTTGTTCAAGAAAAGTTATATACGTTGTGAGCTGTTTTTAAGATAAACAAGTTATAACGGCAAACATGATCTTAATCGATCGAATCTTTCAAGCTCCACGGTAGACAAGAAATTGCTTTGCATAGATCTAGTATATTTCAGGATTATCATTTACGTTTTCTAAAGAACACAGAATCCTCACGTAATGTAATCAAATAATGTTGTAAAGCCCCGATAGCTTGTGTCTTTCACCTCAATATATCCACTGATATCTCCTATATTACCCTGTCAGAGAAATTGCAGGTGACGTTACAGGATTCGTTCAACATTGAATATAAAATATAAAGAAGATTTAATGACCAATCGAAGAGTCTGTGAGGTCTTTTGTCTTCTGACAATGTGTCGACCTAAATTATCCAACTTTATCCAAATCGTTCTCAAGGTTTGATATTGTTGCATAACGCCAAAAACTGCTCTAGACGAGGCAGTAGGGGTGGAGACAAATTTAATATCTCACAAGCCTGTTTGGATAAGATGATCTTTTAACAGTTCCATGAGAGCGCGCTGGTATCTGAGTAGACAATCCACCGCAGGGGTCGCTTTCACTCTGAGTGGGTCCGAGATAAGGCTCGTTTGCTGAAGACTTACGCCCTGGCACAACAATAGCGGAACGATCATGATCTATTGGAGGAGCCGACAGTTCTAAAGGGCCAACTATCAGGATAAGTTCAAGATTACATTATAGGGGATTCCGAGGGTGGTTCGATACTTGTATTTCAAAGAGGAAAAGAGGAGAGGGAGACAGAGAGGAACTCGTCTTGAGATAGAGAGAGACAGCAAGAGAAAGAGAGAGAGATAGGAAGATAGATAGATAGAAAGAAAGATAGTTGAATAGATAGAGAGAGAGAAGAGAAGAGAGAGAGAGAGAGAGAGAGAGAGAGAGAGAGAGAGAGAGAGAGAGAGAGAGAGAGAGAGAGAGAGAGAGAGAGAGAGACTGTAACTTTCGATATTCTGTAAACGGAGAAAGGTAAAACAGCTGAGAGAGGAGGTTGAACATTTCCTATAAAAGTAAAATGATGCTCAAATTCTTCTTTTGTAATACTTGACAGTGTGGTTGAACTGTTGATCGCTCGAATTTTGAATATAAATTACACACAATAAAAATGGAACGACTTTCTTTGGGTGCTTGTAATCATTAGGGTTACACAAACAACCCAAAGGATATGAAATATGAAATATCAAATAAACAAAATTAATATCAAATCAGAGTGGCGCAAATCCAGAATAATTATATCGTTGCTCAGACGGTCATGAAAAGCAAAAGTATTCGTTGTTATTTGGTATGAGCAGAACACGAAGTACTCTTTGAGCTGCTTTGCAGTAATGATAATTGTTTGTAGTTAGTAACAATTACTATAGAGGTAGCAACAGGCACTGCTATTTTAAAAGTAGCAGCAGCAGCAGCAGCAGTAGTAGTAGTAGTAGTAGTAGTAGTAGTAGTAGTAGTAGTAGTAGTAGTAGTAGTAGTAGTAGTAGTAGTAGTAGTAGTAGTAGTAGTAGTAGTAGTAGTAGTAGTAGTAGTAGTAGTAGTAGTAGTAGTAGGAGGAGGAGGAGGAGGAGGAGGAGGAAAAGTAGTAGTAGTAGCTGGAGACTGAATGCTGACTATTTAAGTAGTAAAACAAATTTGATTAAAGATAATTTAATGGGAAATGCTATGTTTACAATTATAAAAGCTATATTAATAACTGGTATTTTTTTTTCTTTTCGTTGCTTATCCTAAACCAAGAAATAATTAGTCAGCATTGATAAACAATGCTGAGACTATCTTTCTTTCTTAACTCCTACAACCATGCTATCACAAGCCCACCAATAGATAGAGCAATGATAGAAGGCGCAAACCTCTTTAGATTTGAATTGCCTGATAAGGACTAGGACAGACTGATAAAGGAGTGCAGCTGCGATCGTTGAGATCCGAACTTTTGACCCTAGATGGCGTTGCTTGGTTTAGAGTGTTACAAGGAGTGTGGAACTGGTAAATGCTCTTTATAGACAGAATATCGACATAATCTAGTTATTTCTCTATGGACCTGGTTGTTTCTATTTAGAATCCTTGACCGTTGATGTCAGATGGCATTAAAACTATATTGAACCTATTAAAAAGTTGAATCATTTCATGGATCTCTTATTAAGACGACCCCCTGATGTTTACAAGAAATAATTTTGGTAATGGGAGTCTCTATAGTACTCATTACTAGTATCTGATTAGAATTGAGATAAGGCCAGGAAAATATTTCATCGAAACTGTGGTTTGTTTTAGGTTAAGTTAGAATTATGACAAAGAAATACCCATCTCTGAATATATAGAAAAGCTTTGCAGTCCTGCATCTCTAAAGTGACTTTACAAAGGTAGAAGAACTTGTATAAAATTAATAACCCAATGCAATGAGAGAATCGTTGGAATGAGGAAGGTCCGAATTTTTTTACTTTTCATATTTTTGTGGCAAGTTCTAGCTCCCTTAACTAAGTATAATATCAATATCCTTTTTGTATTGTTAGTGATAATGATAATGCTAGCATGCATTCAAACATAATGCACTCTTAAATAATCTGACGCCGCTTCAAATATCATCTAATTGCTTGATTGATTCTCATTAAGAAGTTTTATCTACACACACAACAAAAAATTTATAACTATGCATGGTGCCGATTGGCAATGATAATGATGATGATGACGATCACGTTATGGTGACAAAAATAATGAGAAAGGTGACGAATATGATGATGGTAATGGTGATGATGATTTCGATGATTTCAATTGTAGAAATAAGTAAAACCCTTAGGGCATTTGTTATATAAAAGAATATTTGTATTTACTCAGGAATTCTGAAACGTATCGAAATCAATATAGGTAAACCAAAAATACTTTGAAATACCCATTGTAGCTTTAAATAATAGGAAACTTAAGTCTACGTTGACTATTAATTTTATTCCCTGTTTGAATCGGTTTTTGTTGAAGTGTGTTTTTTTTTGCTCCGGGCAAGTGGCCTTCATTGATTGAAATCCAGTATTGAGACGGCCTATTGTGACGTGCCCACTTTGATTACCAATATCACACAATGATTCCCGCATCAGCTTCTAAGGTTTGACTGAGTCTTGACGCTGTCGCATTGTGGCATTCAACAGTAAAAATCCTTTCGCTTTCCTCAGATGTTGATTGCGCTGCCGGTACGCCGAGCTATTTTAAAAGAGAGTTGAATCGATAATAGAACTTCCTTTTAGGACAAACATGGGGACTTTCTCAAGTAGCTCCACAATTATTCTTTGAAAATTTTGAGACATTTTGATGGATTGTTAGACATGGCCGGTCACATCAATATGACGTCAAGGTCTTTTATTTTTAAATTGGACAACTTCACCGTGCGAGCTGAAGCAGTATATGGGATCAGGTTGCGCAATCAATTCGACTCAGAATATAATTCTAAAATCATAATCAAATTTGATAGGTCGCGAGTATTTCAATTGTAATGTTGAGTAGGATTCGAATCCACTTTCAAAATTGCTTAAGATCGAACTCAAACAGATCTAATCTTCCTTTGCCTTTACTCTTTAACCCTGATATTCTGACTGTAACACTTGCAGAAAAATGTAATTAATTACTGCTTTACTATTATATAATTGACGTAAGGCCTGTAATTGCAATAATTACGGACTCTTTAACCAACTTATGTAACCTCATCTCTCATCGAAATCATAAGTAACAATAATCTTCGGAGATGACTCGAGCTAGAGGATAAATCTGAATATTGACATTGATTTTTCTGTGCATCAGGGTTCAGATCATAACCTCATACCTTTACCGTAAAGGTCATACCTGACGCCCACAAACTCCTGACCTTAATTGACTAATAGTCTGTTCAAAAGAGATCGTGCAAACCTTTTAAATTGCTCACAACGCCCAACATAGTATGATACTAATTTACATACACTTTAATTTGCGAACAATTATAATTATAACTGTTCATAACATTGTAACATAATTATAGACCAACCAAGTACACCAACTGTGTGACACGCGAACCGAACTGGTGATAAATTTACACTTTGTTATTGTTTTATGTCGTCATATTGTAATCATAGCCCCGTGTGACCCAGACAGTGCATGCTTTAACGACCTTTCCCTATTATGTGTCTGACTCATAGTCTACGTCCTCTAAATCTAGTTCATAAATAATTGACAAAGGCATTTTGTGACGTCACCTTTATTTTACAATGGTTTGGAAATCAATGTGCGCTTCGTGAAAATCCAATATCCCTTAAGTTTCTGATAGGTCTTGTGCGCCAATGTGCGAGGGTTTTCAGATTAAAAAGCAGAACCACAAAAAGCCTTTAGGAGCGAAGAGATTCTAACTGTGGACAATTCTTTCTTAACAATATCCCTGTTATTTCTTACCTCTTTTGAAAAAAATAGTGATTGCTTTGAACTTTTTCTTGATTTTTCTCATTGATACATATGAAATTCACCAATAAAACTAATTGTAAACAAGAAGTATATAATTATATTCCTGAATATATTACTTTAAAAAAAGACAAATTTTAATGCTTAAAAATGAAGAAAAAAAAAAAAACCGATATAATGTTAAATGATAAAAAAGAAAGATTTTATCATTTATTTTAAAACGTGATTACCTTTTTTCTCTAAATTTTTGTGAGTAGTATATAATTATGTTTCATGGTGTTCCTTTTAGTCTCATTAAAATACGGAATTAGATTTGCTAATCTCGATACGCGAATACTATAAATCAAGTGTTCATTTTTTAGGAACTCAGGAACCTAAAATTAAAAAAAAAAGAATGCCAAATACTAGTTTTATTGTGAGGAATTGGTTTAGATATTTCTCAAGTCACAAGAAATTTCCATCATTAGGCATATGTTGTTATAAGAGCTAGGAATTTAAAGGCAACTTTATTTTGCAGACTATCGAACCCTTACAAAAGATACGATAGAAAAAAAAAATAAGAAAGCTAAAAACATAAAAAGGGATTATGTCGGGAAACAAGTAAATAATATCAAGGCTAGAAAGAGTTGGGATAAATTAAATCGAGAGAGAAAAAAGTCACGAGAACACAAAAAAGAAAGATGACTTATGCACAATATTAAAGACAGGATCCTTAACGGAACATGACTTAGCGCTGTAGATAGCCTACTCACCTTTGCTTGACCCTTGACCTAAGGTCAATATTCATAGGCCAGAGGCCTCGAGTTGTATATTGATTTGTTTAATTACTATCTAATCTGATGCTCTTACGATCTGCTATCGTGACCCGAGACTGCGCAGTATCGCATCTCAAGTAATTAGTTTGCACTACGTCAGGGTGCCTAAAGAATGGATCCGTGACCCTTTGGCTTTCTGTTACAACTTGAAACAGTGTGGTTCATTTCATGCGCAACGCGCTCTCAGCAGTTAGTGGTAATTTGTTTAATACGCACCGGAAGCGACTTTTTCAGTAAACAAATAAAACAACCACAACAAAAAACAACAACGCAAAAGAATGAGCATGGGCAAAAGATGAATTACGCTGGGTAGTAGATGTGGTGGCCGAAGTAATAATAATTAGAAGTAGAAGTAGTACTACTAGGAGTAGTGCAAATGTACAAAAAGCTGAGAAAAACGTATTGACCACAAGAGAAAGAGAGAGAGAGAGAGAGAGAGAGAGAGAGAGAGAGAGAGAGAGAGAGAGAGAGAGAGAGAGAGAGAGAGAGAGAGAGAGACAGAGACAGAGACAGAGACAGAGACAGAGACAGAGAAACAGACTGCATAACAGGCAAACTTGAAGACAGAAAATTCATGAAAAATTAAAAAGTGAGAGAGGGTGGATCACAATGAGTCAAAATATAATACCCAATATCAAACAAAGAAAGCATTAATTGAAGATAGAAATTAAAATACAACGAACCCCTCCCCCCCAAAAAAAAAAAAAATATAAATAAATAAAATAAAATTAAATTAAATTAATGAACTAAAAAAAAAAGAAGGAGAGAGAGAAAGAAAGAAAAACGCAAAAAGAGGAAGAGGCTATGGTTCACGGAAACAGAAGGAAAGTAATCAACGTTGAGATGTTCACACTAAGTCTCTAACACTCAAGTTTTCCCCACGTCCATCAAACTCAAGGGCCGCAGGGACAGAGCTGAAGGCAGCTGCTGCCATTTATTACCAAGACCAAAGGCAAAGTGAAAGTAGGAGTCATTGGCAATTCTTATATTTTTTTTTAAATCCAATATAACCTTAAAAATCTTGCTCTCTTCGAAAGAGTTATTAGGAGACTGAGACGTTGAGGGATGTTGAACAATTTAGATTTACTTAATACGTTTTATACAAAAAAAAAGGTCGAGCTAGACTTACAAAAGTAGCAATTTATTTTTCTCTTCATCCACCAGGTAAGGTTTTTTTTTCTTCTTTTTGTTGGTCTCTTCAAGATAACTTTATTTTCACAAAAAAAAAAAAAAATAGCAAAGTTATTACCTCTGAGAATCCCCTAACAAATGAGTGAGTCTTTGTTTTCCAAACGCAGCTGCTCACCTGGCCTTTGAAAGGAGTTTACTTTCGTTTTCTTCAATCGGTATAAAGATGGATGGTGTACCGTCATTATGAAGCTCAATGCATTTTATAATTAACGCTTGGCAGACAGTAGTAGGAGAAGTTGGACAGCTTTGAAATAAATTTTGGTTTTGAATTTAATTGCCAGCTTAGATTGCATTACAGAATTTAACATCATGAGACAGTATCTGATTGACAATAAATCCAACGAGCTAGAATTAGAAGCGAATAGCTTGGAGTCCACGAATAAAAATAAACCGCCCAGGTTTCTTTAAACGGTTTTTTTTTTTGTGTGTAAAATTTTCTCTTATTTTCCCCTTTTGATCGCGGTTATCAATAGGTCTATATTTGTTGATAAGGAGTACTGTTGCGGTTTAATTATTTCGACGATGGTTCATTAGTCCCAGCCTTCCAGAAGAGTATGTTCCTTCATTGGATATGAAAGACCAGTCTGCCATTATCAGAATAAGATTGTTTCACATTTCGTATAAAAAAAATATCTAGTTTTCCTTCTTGTTTTACAGGAGGCCTGAAATAATTATAGTTTTGACGAGAATAGAATGAAACATTTTTTTCATTTGTTAGCTAAGGAGAGACATTTCTTTTACATTTGGATCTGCCAAACCAACGACAGTAGCGTAACTCCAGATTACAGCCTAGTTAAAGGCAGCGGCTTTTAATTTGTCGTGTTCACCTTCACATGATCTGCTCTCTGACTCCTCATAGACAAAATATGTGAACTTCTTTACAATAATAAAATTTGATATTCTGCATGAAATAAGATTCTAAACGACCGTTTCTCTTAATTTACATGTGCTTAGACGAGTGGCGCCGAAGCTGTTCTGTTGTTGGCACTGAACGACACTGCTTGTAAGCATCAAGAAGTGTATTGCTTTATTATCTAGAACTATTCAGTCTATAACCCTAGAAACCTTTTTCTGAACAATCATAACTACCACCGAGAGGCTTTACGATTAAAGACAATATGTAGGAGTTTCCTATTCTACACATAAAGCTTTATACATTTGCGAACCTCTTGAGTTTCGACAGATAGCCTTTCTAGCCAAGAGCAGCCCATATAAAACCAATCCTGACACTGATAACAATGTTTATCCAAACCGTTTACATTTTCGTGTGCTCTACTTCACACCCATATCTTAAAAACGAAATTACTAATTAATTCAATTGTCTATTGTTTTCTTTCGTTTAAGCTTTCATCACTCTCGTTTGGAAGCTGACAGGATTTGGAGGAAGGCGAGCACAAGGCTTCAGCGGTTCTTTGAGATATTTTGTGTTTTCAAAGGTTAAATACTTGTATTGGAACTGATAAGCTGGCTGAGGTATTTTTCCCAAAGAGGCGCCAGTATCTGTCAACTTCTGCCTATACAGTTGGAGTGGCATGCTATTTTTTTTTTTTTGTCCCGACATCCCCAGATGTCAACCCCCCAGGGACAAGTGTTGATAAGCCCAAAGCTGTTGTTCTTCTATCGTTGCCTAGATTTAATTACCTCGTGGCATTACGTCTTGCTACACAGATATACTGGGCTAATATTAAATACTTGTAAGGCCGAGCATTATGAACGTTACATGAGTACAAAGTGAAGGCTTTTTGGGATCTCATTCTCATTTAAAACAGAGGTGAAAAGCTTATAAAATAAGTTTTGCATAAGGTATTTCAGAAATGATCAAAATGGACCCTCAAGTGCCGATTTTTTTCAATCTCTTGTCATTCTTAATTAAGAGCTGTCTAACCCAAGAGGATAGACACCTATTGGTTAACCAGATTAAAAAAAAAAAAAGCAATAGATTATCTTCCTTGGTTTGCATAAACATACACAAGATGTGCTGCTAATTTCCTCACAGACAATGTTGTGAATAGTTCCATGCATTTTTCACAATATTTATTTCATTGATTGATAAATCACGTCATTCTTCTCACTCATCCAGTTAAAATAATAATCAAACTAGATAAAGAATTTTTTTTAATTAAAAAAAAAAAGTCAAATCGGTTTTCAACCTTCCCTTTTATGACTTAAACATCTGGTCGCAAAATTTACTTCCATCTCTAAATTATAAACTTATTCGGTCACTGGCTGCTTTTTTTTTCATCTGGAGGAAAAAAATTCAGAAAAGAGGGACAATATGTTATATGTTATTATCTAATGCTCAAAGCGCCATAAATAGAATTAGAACCAGAACTCGAAATTGATTATTATCAGATACCGCCCGCCTTCAAAGTAAAAGAGAAGAGAAGAGGAGAGAGAGAGAGAGAGAGAGAGAGAGAGAGAGAGAGAGAGAGAGAGAGAGAGAGAGAGAGAGAGAGAGAGAGAGAGAGAGAGAGAGAGAGAGAGAGAGAGAGAGAGAGAGAGAGAGAGAGAGAGAGAGAGAGAGAGAGAGAGAGAGAGAGAGAGAGATGGCTTTTGAAAATGTAACACGATATAGTTATTTTTCAAGAAAGTAAAGAACATAATTGCATGAAGAAAAAAAAAAGGTACTCAAATGAGACACCCGGTTTTAACTGACTCACGGGAACTAATATTTCTATTTTGTAAACAACATCTGACTGGAACTCCTTGCCTAAATGCTTCTCTTACAGCCTGATTTCGCACCCCGCTCATCATGTCGATCCAAACCCAGAATTTAACTGTGAACTACAAACATACTTAAGTTGGCTTAGTTGATGGACACAACACAGCTCATTAGCGGCTTGCCAAGAGATGGACTTGTTCGCACATCTCTGGTCTGTAAACCAAGGGTGAGACGAAGCTAGCTTCTTGACATAAATGATTCCACGGTAAGTCACGCGCATTTTGTAAGCTGACGTGTGTTGACTTGGGCCAGCTTTTCAAACCAAACATAAAGCTATAAAGATGCATTTGTATTATTATTATTATTATTATTATTATTATTATTATTATTATTATTATTATTATTATTATTATTATTATTATTATTATTATTATTGTTATTACTATTATTATCATTATTATCATCATCATTAGGCTCAGGGGAAAATGTTTGTCAGGTATGTAACACTTTCGGCCATTTTCGATAAGATTTCGATAAAATAAATGCATATATTTTTTTAAATACTTTGTAATAATTTTTTGTTTCTACCGTTCAGCTCTCTGTCTCGAATACCTCATGTCTCGCAATCAGAAGAGTTCAGTCGAGAAATAAACGGATGAACTGAAAAGAATCTACACATAACTGTGAGTAGTAATTTTTTTTTCAGTTATTAGTCTCAACATATATTGTTTACATTTTTCGAAATGACTTAATGATAGTAAAGCAAGGGCAGTCCTCAAACTAGTTGTCTTTGTTTATTTTCCAGCCATTTTTCAAAGCCTTTTTTGGTGTGCTCGTTTCATACTTGTAAAACTGCAAGAGTTCATTTTTTTTTAAATGATGTTTATAGCCTACGACATTAATGTAAAGTTTTTGCCCGAAAGGAAGTAAGTGACTTAATTAAAGTAAAGATGTTTAGGTCATTGTTCACATGCCCACTGAATCGAAACGGCTACGGATGTCACTGCAGGAGAATAAACCACAGGGCCACCAACAAAACTGTTTTAAAGGATTACATGACTGTATTGAGATCATGAAATTAAGCGATATAGTATATTACCTATTTTGGCAGACTGGGGTCATTATCTTAGAAACGACCTCAAGCTTTCTTAAAAGGGAATTTTTCGAAAATCTTTTGTTGTGTATATGTTATTCTCATCTTTTAAAGAGGAAGGTATTTATTACATGTTTTCTTGTATGATTATTTAAACAGCGCAAATTATATTCGAAGAGAAATGTAATGAAATTTAATATAGAAGAAAGCAACCGATTTAAAACTATACACTGTTTTTGTTTGATTTTTCTTTTCTTTTCTGCTCTCAATATACATGTACCTATACAAAAATGTTATCTTTTTATAACCTTCATCTTTTGTCTATTATCAGATTTTTGAAAAACTATGCGAGCATATCTTTATCCCGGCAATAATTTGATAAAACTTGTCATTCCTCACATAGTTTTACAACGTTTGAGATTATTTACATCAAATTTCAGATGTAGTGAGAAGGGAATAGGGCAACTTAGAATTATTACTTAACTACGGTTGGTGAGAAGAGGGGTTACAGTAAGACATTAAATTTGCAATAATTCATACATTTAGTTTTGGCATTTTTACGACTATGTTTAAACAACAATGGTGGTACATTGTGTCACAACAATCGTGTTTGAAAACCTGTGGTGGGCACATTCTGGCAAACAGCTAAAACGGCAAGTGAGAGTTTTAATGCGACACAGGGCTAGTCTATTTACAGGACAGCTTGCACGCTTATAATTATTTCGATGACTGTCTTGATTGAAACGTTGTGAAAGCATAATTCGCGTACATGTTAATCGAAAATTACTTGTCACAAAAATGTTTCCCTTACCTCCTGTAATTTTGTTGTCTCCTAAACGCAAAAACTCATCAGAGTGTGCATATTATCCGTCTGTCTGTCTCTGTCTCACTTTACCGTTCTATCTGTCCGTATGTCTGTCTGTCTGTCTGTCTGTCTCTCTTTCCCTCTCTCTCTCTCTACCCTCCATCACATTTTCTTTCTTATCACCTCTTATTTCAATTAATTCCTTACTTTTACTTGTTTCTATCCTTTTTTATTTGCCAAGCTTTTTGTTTTCCTATTTTTCATATAACCTTTCATCATAGGCCTATATCTCCCCTCTCATACGATTCCACGTCCGATTCTGTTCCTCTTTATCTCGCTCAGCACTCCCTCTCTCACGCCACTCCCATGTTCTTGCTATTATTATTATACCCCTATAAAGTAATCCATCAGACACTGGCAGGGAAGACAACTAAAATGCTAACTTTGTTTGCTGTAGATAAGAGTTGGCTCCAAACCGCCTCTCTGTATAATACAATCTACGCTTATTGCTCATTTCAATCTTTATTTGTTTCCTATCATTTTATTCCCCTATTTGACCTTGGTGCTTTCATTCACAACACACTATATGCTAGTTCTGCTTTGTAAGCTTAATATCCATTATTTTAAGCCTTTTCTTCGTGGGATGGATTTTGTAGATGATAATGGCTTTATTATGTTTATGGACAGGCAAGGCTTAAGAGTGTAATGTTGAAAACAGAGCAGGTGTTAACGTGTCTATTACTCTTTTATTGCTCGGTTCAGTGGAATCGCTAAAGAGTTATTTCTTGCTCTTCAACCGGAAATTTTGTGTTTATTATTTTCTCGCTTCCTTCTTTTGTGGTTAATCTGCCGGACAAAAAAAAGTAGTGATTATATACTGTTTATTATTTATTTCCTTCGTATAGAGATATCTCATTCATTTTTGGTTTTCTTTTAGCGATGAGGTGCGGTAAATAAAAGGGTATAAATTTGAAGCTCAAATTGAGCGAAATGAAGATTGGACTGGCACGATGATCTCTTCAGATTAGGGAAAGTTTGAAGTGGACAGGTCTGTAAACTTGATAAGAAAAGTCAGGTGATCGAAGCCCGAACGGTTAACACAATACAAAAAATTTAAGCTAAAAATCGAATCTAAATATTTGTCTATAGGACATTTGAAAATATTGAAACTAAGATTAAAAACGTTCGAGTTTGAATAAATAACAGAGATGTTTAAATTATTTTTCTGAGGGAAGGAGAGGGATATTATTACGGCTTAGAGAAGATAAACAGGCAGCTGGGATCACAACTTTATCAATGATACATTAAAAAAATGCTTGTGGTCTCAGCCGCATATAATATACCTTTTTTTTTTTCAACAATATGGCCACTGTGATCCACACAAGTTTGTACTAAACGTGCGCAAACTGCGCAATACCGCTCATGCCATAGACAAAAAAAATATAATGTGACTTATGTGGACACCAATACAAGGCTCGCACACAGCCTTTCACGTTCAGAGTTTTAACCTTTGACTCGTTGAGATAGGCCTATTCTGGAAATTTTGGAAAAAAAGAGAGAAAGACTGAATCTGCGGGGAGTGTATCAGTTCAAATCACGCCATCTGTGGGTGAATTAAACGTCTCGTCTTATCATCTCCTCCATTCTGATTATAATGTACAACTGAAGTCTAAACTCCCCGTGTATTGGGTCCTTTATACCAAACAACCAAGAATAACCTACAAATTGAAGAGTATTGACCATGTAAAATACCATTTTTAAGGTTCCCGGAAAAAAAATCAAGGCTTTAGTGACTGATTATCTCAATTCTATCTATTGACAGATGTGAAATAAGAAGCTGCGGCTGGTTCTTGGTACTTATTGAGGATTTTGGCTCTGATTAGTAAGATCAATTTTTGCTCTCAAAAAAAAAAAAAAAAAACCAGTAAAAACTTGGGTTCTGAACCTAGTCATTGTGTCTTCTTTTTAAACTTAAAAATCGCAAGGACTTTTTAAGATGTAACATTCATTGTAATTTTTATTTTAAAAAATTTGGTAATGAAAATATCGGTGATAAATATCTCTTTACTAAAAAGCAAAATTTGTAACAAATTAATAGTGCTACAAAATATGATATTGATATAAATGAAAACATGCCAGCCAATAATCTTGTTTGGAAATTAAAGAAAGTAAGAATGACCGAGTCCTCAAAACAGAAGCAGAGACAGAGTTAACACAAAGATCAAGAAAAACTGGGATGGAGGAGAGAATGAAGATAGCAAAAGTAAAAGACTGGGAGGAAACGATGAAAAAGTCAAGTGTGGTGAATAAGACGGAAAAACTTCACAGATAGAAATAAAACGAGTAAGAGAGAGAAGAGGAGAGAAAGAGAGAGAGAGAGAGAGAGAGAGAGAGAGAGAGAGAGAGAGAGAGAGAGAGAGAGAGAGAGAGAGAGAGAGAGAGACAGAGAGAGAGAGAGAGACAGAGAGACAGAGAGACAGAGAGAGAGAGAGAGAGAGAGAGAGAGAGAGAGAGAGAGAGAGAGAGAGAGAGAGAGAGAGAGAGAGGAGGACGCAGAGGAAGACAGATCTAGAATACATGTACAACTGAAAAACTAACATAAAAGCTTTCAAAGCGGTGACAAATAATGAACAACTTAAGCCGACGGCACACACGCAGAGCTATCATTAAAGAAAATGAAGTGCAATTTCTGGTAATTTTCTTGCCAAGAACAAACGGTAAGACCAGGAGGGTCTTCTCCTGGTGCAGTAGATCAAAGGAATTTAAAATCAACTTCTGTCGCAAGTTGAAGGAGAACTGTCTTTGTGTTCACCAGTTCTATGCGTGGAAAAATGACTGAATATTATTCCGCTACAAGGATATCAAATTTTATTTTAAAACTGATTCTTCTTGATCTAGTTAGGTTGCGGAGATTTAAAAAACAAAAACATGCAAATAGAAAATAGGTTCGTGTTTGCATTTGCTTCCCCCCCCTTGTTTTTTGTGGCTACTGTGAACGTCTGAAACAGGAAAAGAGCTGTTTCAATTTTCGATTGCCGACTAAAATAATAAAACACATACTTTCATGAAAGACACATCAATATGATTTTCAGTGTTGTACGAAAGGAGAAAACCTGTAACCCAAAGACGTTTTATAAGTCTTCATTTATTTTTCTCTTTTTCTATAATATCGTTTCAAGCTTTATCAGTTCTTTAGATCTAGATTAAAAAAAAATAAAACGAAAAACAAATAATAATCAAAGTACCAATATTTATTTTCGGTTTAATGAATGGTAGCACCTACATCATGCTTGTTGATCTTCAAATTAAAATAATGAATCTTCATGAACCCTGACAAAAATTTAAACGCTATACTATATCCTCCCCCACACACACACACAGACACACCTAAAAAAAGACACATAAAAAGCACGCACCACTTGTTCATATTTTCACACATAAAAAACCACATATCTCTATCACGCCTTTCACCAATAGAAACGAATCTATAATTACTTGCGTAAAAAGAAAATAAAATTGCTTAAAATATATTACTATTTTAGTTAAAGTTAGAGAGCTCTTAAAGAGAAAAACACAGGACCCAAAATTATTTTGGTTGGTCACGCAATAAATTGAAACGTTTTTATTCGATAGACCTTTATCCTATTTTGGTGCGCTAAAACATTATAACCTGGTTTTTGACCCACAGATTTAATGAAAAAGATTAAACTATATAATGAACAAAATGTTAAAAAAAAAAAGCAATAAAAAAGAACAATGAATCAATAAGACCACAGCTGAACTATAGATTTAGTATAGTTTTCTTGTTTCCAAGACATTAAAAATGTCTCATCTTTTGTATGGAATAAAACAACAACCAGATATTCTAATGTGATTAGAAATGACAATTCTTAAATCGTTCAAAAGAAATAGGTTTTAGATCGAGTCTAAAACAATCACAGCTAAATTTTCACCAATGAAGTTTTTTTTTTATTCCAATTTAGTTCAACGTGAAGCCTCATTTTGATTGTCAATTTATTTTCACAATCTTCCCCAAAATAAGGAGTGATCATCCGATTAAGAGGTCAGAGAGAAGAAAAAAAAAAAAAACAAAAGGCTTGAAGCCATCAAAGTAAGACAATGTATTTAAATTCTTAAATTTAACACAATTATTGATTTTTTCCCCCTCATTTTATGTTTCGCCGTGAAAGAACTCTTTATCTGTTCCGATCAATATTATCCTGCTTAAATTGAAAATCTACGCATCCATGGCATTGCTGTAAGGATAAAAGTGTAGATCATTACATTTTTCACTATGAAAACCTGGCTTCCCGACTGTAGTAGTCGTGTTGCTGATGACAGCCATATGAGGAATATCTGAATGGCACTGATTTAGTTTTGTCTGAAAATCACTTAATTATTAAAAAGAGTTGATGTGAATTTACGCATTTTTTAAAACCTATTCGGGGTGAAATACAGTTTGAATAATAATGAGATTACAAAGCCAATTTGTCTTATTCCCACGAAAAGTGAAATCTGAGAGATAAACAGCGAACTTTAAAATCATACCTGCAATATTATAATCTTAAGATCTGATTCAACCACGCGATGTATTTGTACTTTTTAGTCCATCACTAATAATTGCATTTAAAGACTAAATGGTAATCATTTTAAAAAACACACGTTTTTGAAACGTATACATTGTATACACGCACTTGGTAGGCTTCATTCAGCATATACTTTTTTTCCGTATCTCTTTCTTTTTCTCTTTCCGCCATGTGGATAGAAGTTGTCCTTGCAATGTTTGTAGAACTAACAGAATTGTGGAAGCCGCACGTTTTGACACCAGCACTGTGGTATAACGCCGTTGGTTGTAGAGGCTTTTGGAAGGTTTCTGAACGGACCTTCGCCTGGCTGGATGATCCATCTTCCCTCCAGATGCGGCCTCAGGTCCAGACTTAACCCGCCGTATCTCCTGTCTGTACCCCTGGTATTAGCCTAGAGACTCTAATCTCTTTAATCCCCAACAACCGGCAGTCTGCTCATCACAGGCCTGGCCAGTGTTTACACAGGACATCTACTAGTTAGGGGAATCACATGGATGGGGGACAGTGAGGAAAGAAAAAGAGGAAGAGGTCGTGTAAGTTGTGTTGAGGGATGTTTAAGACAGCTGCTGTGTAATGAAAGAAAAAACTGGAAATAAAAAAAAGGAGAAAGAAGCATTGATCTAAGTATGTTTGGTAAACATTATTTACACAGTCCATTTTTTTCCACCTAAAGCCAAAGTCGAAGCTGGACATAATATTAAAAAGGCAGCAGCTGTTCATTTCTTAGATACAGAAACATTTGCTCGGCAAGGCTTATTAGCTCGGGAGATGGGGGTTTAAAGGTCAAAATCATGTAAATTTTGTTGGGAAATTTGGAAAAATAAATGGAATACATGTGTATATCGGATGAAAGAGACTTCAGAAGTAAGAGCTGAGTGATGGGAAAAGAGAGGGAAAAGGAAGTATGGAACAGACAAAGAAAACGAACCAGTAGAGAGAAAAACAAACAAACAAACAAAAACCACTCACAACTTAATTCTAAGTTAGCCTAGATTCTATTCACGTCCTTCGCACAAAACATATTAAGTGACTTCTGTGGGAGGTACAGGAAAGGCCCAGTCCATGAGTGATGACGACAGAAATTATGGACTGGCCAGTCGGATACAGTTACCCCGAACGGCCTATCTGTCAGCACCAGGCCGCTCAAGGGAATAGACACAACAAGCGGGTGGCGGCATAAACGGTTATTATAGGAGAGGTAATTGAGATCTCCACAAGCATGGACCGGGCTAAGGGTTTGTATTTCCAGATACATTGTATAGTAGAACCGAGAAACGGATGAGACATATTAGGAGGACCATCATGAGTGGTTGTGGACAAATTCATGACTGAATGATAGATCGAGTGTTTTTTTTTTTTTAAAGCTTATCGGTGGAAAATGGTTGTTTAAGGTTTTGAAGGAAAGCTAGAAAGGTAACTGACTTTTCGTGATTGATCACATTGCTTTAATATCAGAGATGTTTTTTTCATGTCCCATAAAAAAGTTTTTTACGAGAACCCCAAACAATCATTTTAGTCTCTTTTAACAACGAATTCTGTGAAATTTGGAGTTTCATTTTCACCAGTATCGTAACTACACTTTGGCCAAATAAGCAATTGCTTTAAATTTAATTCTAGATCCATGGATTTGGAAAATAAACACCAAGATGCCCAACTAAATCGAATATGGATTTTAAAAAACTTACTTCTAGACTGAAAAAGAATTAAAAGCAACAAATTTAGGTGAAAAAAAAAAAACCTAGACCATAATGAATTGATATAAAAAAAAGATCCAAGAAAAGTTTAGCTTTCATGTGTGTACGCTTTTATTGGAAACTGCTGATTTTCCAATTTTCCACATGAATAGTAATAGCTGACTTATTTTGTGAAATACAAATTTATTTACAAATTTTTCCTAAACTTTCATTATCATGTAGATTTAAATAACTGCGCGGCTAAGAATTCTCGCAAGGCAGTGCACTTTTACGCACTTAATGTGAAAATTTACAGCTTTCTAATAAGCGTTTAAAACGATCTAAAAACATATTGGGAAAGGACAGAATAAGTCTATTTCCTTCACTGAATATCTTTCTAAACTCTCCTTAAGGTTTGAAATTCCGCAAAGGAGTACCAAAAGGTTTAATTACTTGCGGGACTTTATGTTAGTTGTTCTCACATTAACTTGTAGAATAATAAGAGTTTAAAAGAATCTACAAATAAATTGAGATTGTACAAATCTAGATAACTTTCTTATCTACATCATTGCGATTAATTTGAGTTATCAAAAGCCATAAATAGAAAAAAAGATCAGAAATAAAAATCTGTATTAATATATTGTGTTGAAACTTAATGATGAATTGTGCCTTATGTCTTAAGAAGTCGGAAAACTATTTTACATTAATTTGTTCATACGGCCCAAAAATAAACCATTCTCCTTTTTCTCCACTCTTTGCAATATTAATTTCTCGAATACATGTCTTTGAGCTTCGCAGATTGCCAATGTTGGCCCGAATTTATTACCTGTAGGTAAATAATGAATAAAAAATAATGATTCCATTATTAAAAAAAATTGATTTAAATTTAACGGAACAATCCTCCAGGTACATAAAAATCTCAGAGTACAAGCGCTTTTAAACTCCTTGTTGATTCATGATTATAATAATAATTAACTTATTTCTTAAAGACATGTATTGAATTTAACAAAACGGTCTGCATTACTGCTTAACGTTGCAAAATGCAGCAGAGCGCTTACTTCTTTTAGTAGGATCCTGATAAAAAATGAAACGAAGAAAGTTTCTTTTCGCAATCGTTGCGACTTCAAGGATCAAATCACGCTGTTACCAATCCTGATTTGAGATTTGAGCCGAACCCCAGACACGGGTTACCTCTATTTTACAATGGTGTCTGGGCAAGTGACGATAAATCAAGCCTTATCCTTTCTCTGGGATCCCCACAACACACAGTGTTATCAAGCTACCCGGGGACATCCCTATGGAGGAGTAACAACACCGTGATTTTCATGTCTCCTAAGTTTCTATCAGAGTCTTTTTGCGGAGATATCCTAAAGGGCGTGTCCGAGATTGCTGACCACCTCTACGCCTGTCACTCTCGACCATCACCAAGGAGGGAAGGGCTGGAAGGATACAGCGCAAAGACTCTAATCTAAGGACCACAATGGAATCATATCTTAGTCTTACCACACAGATTTCCATACTCTGATGTCCTTAGATCCTTTGCAGTAAATTTTGGATGTCATGCCGGGCTATCAAGAAGTTTCAATTTTTATCTTTAGCTCGTGGCTTTAAGAATTATCATTTTTAACGAATTTTAAGCTGGTTCAAAAAGGAATCTCTTTAAAATTTCATCCATATCAATTTTGTTACTATCACTTATCCGCAAACTGATCCCCTGTACCCTTTTCTTTGTTTAAGTTTTCACTATGAACTTTGGAAGGTCCCCTACAATCTTTTTTTTTTAAATTATTTACGAATTGTCTTCCCAATGCATGTTGGAAAGACTTCCCTAGCATCTTTTTCAATTCTTACATACAATGCTTATGACATCAAAGTCATGAAGTGTCTTTATATAAGTTCTCAGCTCCTGAAATAAAAAAAAATGCTGCCGTTTTACGATTATCTAAGAATAAACTGAGATTTTTTTAAATTTTATAACTCTTTAGTAATTATCAATCCCCTATATTATTATTATTATTATTATTATTATTATTATTATTATTATTATTATTATTATTATTATTATTATTATTATTATTATTATTATTATTATTATTATTATTATTATTATTATTATTATTATTATTATTATTATTATTATTATTATTATTATTATTATTATTATTACTATTATTATTATTATTATTATTCAGGTATAAAATGTACCTATACACAAATCACTCTAAGCTCAGGTAAGAATTCTTAGCTTTCCAATTGCTCACCTAGAGTCATATCCATTAAGTAGCTTTAATTTGTTTTAATTTCCCCTAAGTGTATTAGTATTTAATTCACGAATGTTACATCCATACACTTGAATGCAACTACAAGCTGAAAACAAAGCTACAAACATCGATATGGCGTGACAAGGTTGATGGAGATGTCTTGAATTGCAATGTTATACGAATGCAGTAATAAATTACATTCTAAATAATTGATTGCCCTCTGCAACAGCAACACATACCACGGCCTGGAATAGAGATGCAAAGAGAAACAGTCTGATACTGGTGTGATATCCAGAGGTGACGTGTTGGTGAAATTAACAACGTACACATTTCTCAACAGTGTGTGCGATGTTAGCAAAGACACTCAAATTCTCACTTATAATTCTCTATAATTCTCATCTGTATTCCAAAAACTGCATTTTGAAGTACTAGGGGCCAGATGTTTCTCTTAAAGCAGTTTTTCTTTTTCAATAACTAAACATACAGCTTCCATGTAAATCTGATTACACGTCGATAGATATTGTGAAACAATTTAACTTTAACCCTCTCCCCTCCCCACTTTTTTTTTTTAATTTAGACTCCTCTGTTTGTTGCTCCTCCTTTTACATAAAATTATACACACACCTTTACCATCCCCAAAGCCAAATGAGTCAAACTGAGATTAGTAAGCGACCAAAAGTTTCCCTGTAAACCTTGATTTATAAGCCCGAGTGAGATGACCCTTTGTCCCTGCTCCTAAAGAAAACTCTGATCAGATGAATCGGATGACCTTGCCTAGCCTAAAGAGTCTTGTATTTAGCAGGGGTGATAACAATGTAACCGCCGGAGAAAAGACGCAAACACTCGTATCTCGAAGGTTTAAGAAGCCATTATAGGTTTATCCCGCCTCGCCAAAGGGATTCCAACAAACCAGTGAATGCTTTGCTCATTCTGATAATGAAATGAAAAAGCATTGGTTACCGAGAGACGCATCAGGAAAAAAAAAATTTTTATTAATTTTTATGGTAAAAAATTACTTCTATTTATGTACATGACAGTAGCTTGTTCCGTTACAAATAAACACTCTTCAAATAGTTTGATTACAGCATAAATACTATGAATGAAATATAATTATAAGGTCTGAGGAAAATGTTTCCAATTTTTTTTTTAGCTTTGCCAGTTATGTAAATGCATAACTTATGTTGATTATTTCATAGATTTTTGTTGATATATACATATGGAACATGGTATAATCATTATGATTAGCATATTATTAAGGCAACAGGAATATTAAAATAATGTTGAGGTCTTAAATACTAATGATTCAAATCAATTTATCGTGACTTGATTGTCATAATTCTTCTGTCTTTGAAATGCAAATTGATAGATCATAATTAAAAAGTCATCATAGATTTAATTTCATTAATGTTAAGAAATTACAGATGGGCCTGTTCTCTCATCGATATCAGTTTGACTGGAAAATAAAATAAACTTTAGAAAAACAACAGACACATCAACAAATTAATGAAGAAGATGCAACAACAGGTTAAGATATTGAAAACGTTAATATTCTATAAAAGTTAATACGAAAATCTGTCTTTCAAAATCAATAGTGAAAAAATGAAATTAACAAAAGTCTAATAATGCAACATACATATTAAATAAAAAATTAAGCAAAAAACAACAATCCAATGAAAGTTTTCAAACATTGTTGCGTGTGTAAATTTTTCAGTACCCGCCCCAAGTCTAGCTAAAAATAGGCGCTGTATCAGGCATCAATTAGTCGAAGAAACCCCACCACTGCTGAAGTGATGAAATGACCAAGAAGATGATGCTGGGGGTATCAGTGACAGCCGCACTAAGTGGACTTAGAAGCCGTGAGATATCACAGTTTGGTCAACCAGAGTGCGTTAGCTGACCAGGGGATTAGTGTTACAGTGTCCAGTCTTGGGTTGATAAACATGGCCGCGATGTGAACAGCCCAGAAGTATCAGAGGAGTTTGGTTAGCTAAGACGTCTGATACGTACTCACTTGATTGTATAATTAGCATCCAGGAGTCTGTTACATGATAAATCGAAGCACTATATCTTAAAGAAAAGAAAATGAAAGTTAGAGCCAATGGGCGAGTGAGAGAGACTAGAGAGATAAAAAAAAGATAAAGTGTGTATGTATGGTCGAGTCGAGGTGTGCCTGTAAGAGAGAAAGGGAGAGAGAGAGAGAGAGAGAGAGAGAGAGAGAGAGAGAGAGAGAGAGAGAGAGAGAGAGAGAGAGAGAGAGAGAGAGAGAGAGAGAGAGAGAGAGAGAGAGAGAGAGCATGATAGAGTTGAATGAATTTTCTGCAAAAAAATTTAGGCTTATAAGTTTTTGGATTAATATTTATATACGGAACATCACAAAAGGTGAGTAATTACTGCCTTGTTTTAAGATTGACTTAAAATTAAAGTCGATTACAAATCTACAAATTAGGCAAACTTCACCATTTCGGTAACTGTGGCACAGAAAATAGATAGTATTTTGAATGTGTCAAAATCTGATAACATTTACTTTAAAGAAGAAAACCCTTTTCAATTTTCTGCTTCAATAACATATTAAAACATAGATAAAGCATTTCCGGTGACATTCCTTATTTTTGTCTTGACTCAGCACTCTGGCTTAAGTTTGGTGTGTACAGGTCTGGAGAATCTGAAGCTAATCCAAGGGAAGTAGTTTGGGTGCTTGGTTTAATCCCTGTCGGTTTTCATATGTCACCGCTTTTTGGCGGCATAATGTGAAGAGGAATAACAAAAACAACTAAAGAAAGAATTATAACAACCTAGCAACTAAAGTGTGCAACTCAAAGAGTTTGAGTGTGTGTGTCTGTGGTATAATATCAAGCGGTGGGGAAATGAAGCGTTGTTCCTTGACTTATATTGCTTTAAAAATGGTTGGTGGGTCGAAATATTTTTTTCTAATATATGGATACCCTGAAATTTCAGGTAAAGCATAAAATTATTTTGTAGAATGTCGATAATTAGTGCCAAGCAGATTACTTTTCTGAATCGATTTAATATTATTTGGTTTGAATTAGCTAAGGGGTGTCAGATGTGACCACTAGCAGGACATCCGTGTTTTGTAGACAGTCTGTAATAATCATGCAAATGAAGACACCATTTCAAAGAACTAATGTAAAATTTTGTTGTATTTGTCTTATCTTAATATGCATCAAGTTGTCATATTTGTTATTGATTAAATGACCAGATTGTCTCAATATTTGATAAGAATATGAAACAATAGGTTTGACAAAAGAGTGTAATTAAAAAGACTCCCTAACTGTTTTGACTTATAAAAAAACTTAGCATGGTGGCAATTTTAGGATTGTCAGTGAACTTATTTTAGGTGAACTTTAAAAACGAGAGCGTGAAAAAAATAGAAAGTTTTATTCAAAGTAATGGTAGTTTGAGCTTTGTAAACCGACCGTATTTAAAAAAAAAATATACGACTTCAAATACGGTTCACTGAGCAAAATATTGGCGGAAAAGATTCACATCACACTGTGACTTCCAAAACTTTCCCACATTTTAACGACGGGATCATCCCAGATTTTGCTGCCTTGTGTCTCCAGGAGGCTTCAGCTGTGCCCTGGAGGTTTCTGAGCTGGATGGTAATGACTGTTGATCTGTCCCGCATTAAAATAAAACCTTTAGTTTGGACAAGAATATGGAGACAACGGTTATTTATTGGGAATCGCAATCACTCATTATGATTGTACAGTATGTGTTTTTGAATTAGGTTATTGATAAAATTAACAACAACAACAAAATTGATAAAAATAATAATAACAACAACAATAATAACAATAATAATAATAATAATAATAATAATAATAATAATAATAATAATAATAATAATAAGAAGAAGAAGAAGAAGAAGAAGAAGAAGAAGAAGAAGAAGAAGAAGAAGAAGAAGAAGAAGAAGAAGAAGAAGAAGAAGAAGAAGAAGAAGAAGAAGAAGAAGAAGAAGAAGAAGAAGAAGAAGAAGAAGAAGAAGAAGAAGAAGAAGAAGAAGAAGAAGAGAAGAAGAAGAAGAAGAAGAAGAAGAAGAAGAAGAAGAAGAAGAAGAAGAAGAAGAAGAAGAAGAAGAAGAAGAAGAAGAAGAAGAAGAAGAAGAAGAAGAAGAAGAAGAAGAAGAAGAAGAAGAAGAAGAAGAAGGAGAAGGAGAAGAAGAAGAAGAAGAAGAAGAAGAAGAAGAAGAAGAAGAAGAAGAAGAAGAAGAAGAAGAAGAAGAAGAAGAAGAAGAAGAAGAAGAAGAAGAAGAAGAAGAAGAAGAAGAAGAAGAAGAAGAAGAAGAAGAAGAAAAACAATAATAACAATAATAATATTACTGTGAAATGCCAAAAAAAAAACAAAAAAAAAAAACCTGATTTTACAATTAAGCGCCACGCTTCAGTTTTCTTCAGCAGGCTCAAAATTTCATTGTGAATTAAAAGGAGATAGATCAATACGTATTGCGCTACGGTGCATTTGGTTGATTTGGACATGGCTCCACAATACGTGGCATTACATTATATTTTAGATGCCAATAATTATACTCTGTAATATTTTTAATAATGATGTATCTCAGCGTTATTGGATTTAAACTCAATATTTTTCTTATTTTTTTTCCCTAGATACGTTTTAGTGTGGCTGATTGTCTTCCGAACCTAAAAAAAAATGATAAAAAGAAAAGCAACAGATAAAAATGGCGCCGGTTTTATCCTTGTTAAATAATCTATTTATAAAAAGGACAGATCATTCTAAAACTGTAGAGAGATAATTGTGGAACTCAAAGCTTTATATCCCTCGATACTCAGTCCTGGAATTTGCTGAAGGCTTCATTCAGGTCATTAAATCCAACAAGTTAAAGAAATGTAAACGCACCTAAAAGTTGAGGCCATTTTAGAGCGGTGACACATAACCATTACAATTCATGAAACAACCCAAGACAAATAAAGGGGGAATACTATAAAGCTTTTCGATTCCAACTTTCACCTGTGTCGTGCGAGTAGACAGTGGATATTTAAAGAGCTGGCTATCTGCAAGTCAAAGCAGTAGCTGTTGAAAGCCTAAATGTGCCCCATCTTGTTCACTGATCTTCCGAAAGCTGCAGCATTGAGTGCATTGGTTGTAAGCAAGGGTCTGGAAATAAAGAGGAGTTTTTTTTTTCTTTTAGATGCAATGGTTTACTTTTGCTCGCCTTAAACTCAATGTCACCTTGTTTAATGGTTTTATCTGGTATCAAGGGGGGATATAATGGAAATGAGGGATATAAGGAGGCAAACGTTTTGGAGAAAACGGAGTATGATAGAGATAAAGTCGTTTAGATGAAGAGGAGGGAGAAAGAGAGAGAGAGAGAGAGAGAGAGAGAGAGAGAGAGAGAGAGAGAGAGAGAGAGAGAGAGAGAGAGAGAGAGAGAGAGAGAGAGAGAGAGAGAGAGAGAGAGAGAGAGAGAGAGAGAGAGAGAGAGAGAGAGAGAGAGAGAGAGAGAGCGTTGGAATTTGATTCTTTTTTCTTTAATTATAGTTTTACACATCAAGGTTCTTTGGTCAATGTTCACGTCATCTAAGTACAGACGTGCTGCATATTCAGGGTAACTTTCGATCAAGACATGAATACCGGATAGGCATTGATGGATGAGATGCCATGACTATCACCGATGATCAATTCAAGGCTGGCATCCCCACCTGTTTGTTCACAACTTTACCAGCTGAGCCAACTGGCGCGCACCTATCAATGCAAATGGATTTCGGTTGTTGTTTTTTTTTTTTCGAAGATGTTCAAAGCAAAGGTAGCATGCCACACGGCGCGGCTCAAATCTGAGAATTGGGGCTCCCCAGAAAAATCTGGTTTGGCCCGCTTTTACAATGGTCAAAGTTTGAAGAAGAGACAACGGAGCGAGAAAAAGATGGGAGATCGAGAAAGAGAGAGAGAGAGAGAGAGAGAGAGAGAGAGAGAGAGAGAGAGAGAGAGAGAGAGAGAGAGAGAGAGAGAGAGAGAGAGAGAGAGAGAGAGACAGAGAGACAGAGAGACAGAGTGAGAGAGAGAGAGAGAGAGAGGGAGTTAGGGAGAGAGAGATACGTAGTGGAAACTATTTTTTCACAGCTTTTAAAAGCTATAGAAATCTCAATACGTAACTCAGAAGAAATTCAACAGCAAAATGAGATTCAGGCACCACTATCTTTTTTTTCCTCAATAAATCAAAAGGCGGCCTCAAGCCTGACTCCTAAGGCTACCAGAATCTTGTGTCACGAATGTCTCTTTGACGAAGCAGGTGTCCCATCAGTGGAACATGTGAGATGCCAAGATATCATCAATCCGTGAGGCCGTGACTCCAATCAAATCGAACAAAAGCGCGGGTCGTCAACAGGCACTGAGCACGATGGTGTTGTTAACTATTGAGTAATTTGATACGGCACGGCATGGCTTGGGACAACGGGATCCGATAGATGACTTGATAGGGTGAAAGAGGAGAACATGAGAGAAAGGTACGAGGGTGAGGAGGAGAAAGGTTGAAATCCGAGATCCAAGAGGATAATGTTTAGTTTATTCAATGTAGAGAAATTAATACTGTGTTAAAAAAACAAACACAAGAAGATATCTTAAGTGCGGTTGCGTGTTTATGGCAATGAGAAGACAGTATGTGAGTCCCAAAAACACTGGCATTTAAATTATATTTTTTATAACTTTTACACAGATAGATACGGAGTTGTCATAGAAAGAGGAAGTTATTATAATTCAGAGAGAGAGAGAGAGAGAGAGAGAGAGAGAGAGAGAGAGAGAGAGAGAGAGAGAGAGAGAGAGAGAGAGAGAGAGAGAGAGATTTTTTTTATTTTTTTTTTTTTTTTTTTTTTTTATATATTGAGAGAGAGAGAGAGAGAGAGAGAGAGAGAGAGAGAGAGAGAGAGAGAGAGAGAGAGAGAGAGAGAAGAGATTTTTTTACAAATTCAAAAGAAAAAGGGAAAGAAGGAGAGAGGGAGGAAGAGAGAGAGAGAGAGAGAGAGAGAGAGAGAGAGAGAGAGAGAGAGAGAGAGAGAAAGAGAGAGAGGTGGACATGTCTTGTATGCCTGAATGGGATGTAGTAGGGGCACTGTGCAGACAATAGTTTGACAAGTGGATAATGCAAGCAAGGAGTTACACACTGCCACACTGAAATCGAGAACTAAGACTTGGTTAAGATGAGACCAAGGGTTAATTTCGAAGCCCCGCCCACTAGAATGTAGGCAGGAAACATGCATTTTCGAGTGCTCACTATCAGAATGAGGATGATTTTTTCCTTTTCTCAAAAGCAAGGTCGTCACCTGCATCTTGAAATACTATTCTTTTTAGTGTCATATGAAGTTGATTCCCATCTTTTAGAAGGAAAAAAAACATGTTACTAGTGACTTCTACAAATTTGAAGATTCTTTTCTTCTCGACAAATTTCTGAGCAGACATCGATATTTCGACTTTTTCCTGGTTGAATTTGCTCTAGATCACTCTAAAATAAAACGTTGGCCTCTTTCTGAGGCGCTGCAGAATGTTTGTCTTTCAAACATGGAACTTTTATTTATTTTGCCCAAAATGACGGCAAATTATAAAATCTATATCTATCTGTAGCCCCACGTTTCTTACCATCGACATAGGTGAGTACAAGGGGCAACTCAATAATATTTCTTACCATCCATCTTATTTGATGCGAAATGTCTATCTGGCTCATTGACTGTGATTTTAAGTAAACTACAACAATGATAATAGACTTCTTCGAAATCTAAACTTTATCAATGATCTCAGAGACTCTCTTTCTCTATCTCTTCCTATCTATCTATCAAACTTTCTTTCCCTGTTTTTTTTTTTCTTAAAGTCTCATCTAACTGCTTTCAACTCTGAATCTGGCTTTAATCCATATGGTTAGCTTGGCAGTGTCCAGCACGTCCTTGACAAACCTGCAAAGTCTGTGCAACTCTTGACTCTTACCTTCTCCCTTCCACCAAGTAAGTCAGATGGTTATGGATTAACCTGGACCACGGTATGGTCCGCTTTGCTATCACACATTAACTGTAGCAATGAATGATAATTGCCCTGGCCCCACTCCCCTATAAATAAATCAGTTTCTAATATTTCGTCAAGATTTTTAAAGCTGCCTTCTCCCTCCTCCTCACTTCCTCTTCATCTCTCTCCATACTATTCAAGATGTTTTTTACACAATCGTTCGAGTCTTGAAAATGTCGCTTACCTTCGGTAAAACGGTTAAAAAAATTGATTCTATTCAATTTGCATGAGTTTGTTAAGTAATCATAGAATAAATAATTGTACGAAATGAAAAGTTTTAGACATTTTGGCAGCCATCACCTGAAATTGTATGTTTTGTTTATTTATGGTTCCATCT
Organism: Elysia crispata; assembly: GCA_033675545.1. Taxonomy (NCBI): domain Eukaryota; kingdom Metazoa; phylum Mollusca; class Gastropoda; family Plakobranchidae; genus Elysia; species Elysia crispata. The sequence goes on along the minus strand of JAWDGP010002819.1, from coordinate 481,748 downwards.
ATATACTATCTGGAGAACAATGTAGCCAACTTTAACCCAGACAAAGGTAAATCTAGTATAAAACTCTTACGATTTATAAACATATCCAAGAAGTAACATACTTAGAGAACCTATTGTGTCATACTTTATCTTATCAATAAATGGATTAGAAACAATAATTCAAAACATTTAAGAAACTAACAAAAAGATCCCGTAAAAAATAGAACACGAAAAATTACCAATCTCCACATTAAACATTATTTCTTGCCAGACATATCAACGAATTTGATAAAGGATATCATTAACTGAACGAGAATCTAAACGGACGCCATACTTCCGGTAAGCAGAGTTTACAAGGTCACGTGACTTTAGCAGCTGAGACGTGTGCAAAGCGATGAGTAATAACAGCTCAATGAAAACCTCTAGAGGAGTGAGCACTGAAAAGATGTGACCGGAACAATTTACTCTCACTGACACGCATGCTCGTTGTTTTGAAAGCTATGGCGCGTTAGTTCCACAGTAAACACTCCTTACCGTACCGGCACAAAACAACATCTGACAGGCCAGGGCAAGTCCACCAGCATAAACTCTACTGGTCCTGCCACCCTCGGGACACGTGCCTGTTTTATGTGAGCATTGAGGCTAAAGAAAAGGTGTGAGTCCAGTCCCCAGTGTCCAGCGGTTGTCTTTCGCTCGGTTGTCCGAAGTTCTTTGTAAAAAATTGATGTGTCTCACGAGGCAAACTTTAAGGCGATTTTTTTGTCATTGTAGTTTCATATTGTATTGAAATACAGAAATTTTTTTCCTTCTTTATTTTTCTTCAGGCTTCAACCAATTTTAGTTTTTGCTTTAAGTGTTTTAATATTTTCGCGTGGTTTGATGTGATGGAAACTTTTTAGCAGCTTTATTCCAGAAAAAAAAACGGCTCTCTTTTATAGGTCCTACTTGAATTTGTTGATGCTGCTCACCTTCTTTTCATATCCTGCAAGGTTCTCTTATCTCAGCTTCCATTACTTCATTCAGGTTAGATTCCATCACTGTTTATGCACATGCTTTTCATTGTTTTACCCGACTTCTCGAGGCAAAGCCTGTATTATTGCCTGTGTTGGCTACCATTTGTCTTTCTGTATCTCTTCATTAAGGTTTTTAATAGGCATATATGGTTGAAAAAAGCTCATGGTGGTTGCAAAAGGTTAATACACAAAAAGTAGATTTCTTCAATTTCAATATAAATTAAGCTGGACAAGACTTTTCAGAGTAGACATAAGGTTTCGTGTTTATGTTTCATTCAAAAGAAATGCTCCTAGTCATAGGGGTTTAAAGGAAAATAAAGAAAAAAAATTATTTCTAGTTAATTTTCTGAAGCGCAAGGTCAACAAACTTTACAAAACTATTTTTGTGAAAGAGACGATTTCCCTCGGGTATTTTATATATTAAGCATACAATATTATTATTCTCATTCAACTTTTGAGTTCTGTCACAAGGTAACGACGACGCTAAATACACAAAGTCTGGTTTTGTGTGTAACTAAATAAATATAAAGTTGTCAGGCATAAACTTACAACAACAAAAAAAACCCAACAAAACTGTAAAGTAATAACCAATGCTCCCATGTGAATTCACACTCAGTGCCGCAGATTTTAAATCATGCTGTAAGCATAATACAATAGATTGTGTATGTATTTGAGGAGAGAGAGAGAGAGAGAGAGAGAGAGAGAGAGAGAGAGAGAGAGAGAGAGAGAGAGAGAGAGAGAGAGAGAGAGAGAGAGAGAGAGAGAGAGAGAGAGAGAGAGAGAGAGAGAGAGAGAGAGAGAGAGAGAGAGAGAGAGAGAGAGAGAGAGAGAGAGAGAGAGAGAGAGAATTCATAAACGATTTTAAAAATGTATACAATGCATTTTTTTTCCTTTTCACTTTTAAGGTTATTCAGGTTCAAGTTTGCTTCAAGCTATGTATGATTTAGTCCATTGTATTTCTTGTGTGTTGTCGACAGCAGTAGGAAACTTCATGAGAACATAGATCAGAGCGTAGGTCTATGGGAGACTCATAATATTATAATCTACTTCACCATCCGTTTCTATTGACCAAACAACCATCTTGTCACACCTCCATAATCGTTCTATATAATTATTATCTTTCGTCCTTGTGTAAAAGAGACCATACGGTTTGAAAAGGACTAACTTGGTGGAAATTAAGGGGTGGGAACACTAACTTAAGCCTACTGAGAAATTCTATGGAACAGATACAGCGAACGGTGAAGCAGTAATTATTGGGCGGAGAAACTACAAGAAATTATGAGAGACAAGTTTCCCACACAGCTTGCCTCGCAACTTGATGTCCTTGCTAAGTTGAACTCCTAGGAAGAGAAAAAGGAAAAGAAATGGGCCTACGCCTACTTGTAGATCTCGAGAGGTTGTTGACTACTATGTCAGGAGCTCCTTCCAAGGCAGAGAACTACAATCTAGCTCATCCTCATTGTCTGGCGAATTTTCTTCAACAGCGACTGGGAGTGGATGAAGCTCCTTTCTTTCAATACTGTACAAAATGCTGAACCTGACGTGTAGTTTCCATTTCTCTTGACGCTTCTAATGTTACATCATACTTTTTAAAATTCTCCGATGAGAAGTTTTTGAGGATAAGAAATTCGCTTATTTGAAAAATTCTAAAACATAAAAACGATTCAATTATACATCAATCTTCCGAATAGGATTATTCAAAACACTATAAGAACTATAATAAAATATTTTAATTGTTTCTTTTTAAAAAGAATAACCAAAAGAAAAGAAAAGAGACAAAGAAAACATTGTTTTAACATTTAACATAGCTCTTATTCACAAGATAGAGATAATTATTTGGAATACATTTATGTAGGTCTTATTGCTTGAATATCAAAATCATAGAGGTTAAAAATTATTATTGTATTTAAAACTTGTGATATTTTCACCTAGTTTGACAATTTGCTTTAATAGCTGGTTAGAAAAAAAAAATCTAAAATTTATTTGAGAAGTTCAATGCTATGTTTTGATGTCAAGCTCTTTCCCAGAAGAACTGCAAGAAAAGAAAAAGCGGAATGACAAGAAAAAGTATTGTGTTTTTTGTTTTGTTTCGTTTTTTTTTTTTGCTTTTTTTTTTTGTTGTTGTTGTTGCCGTTCTTGTTATTTTTTTTTAGTCAACGATAAAGACATCTGTTGTAATTAGGTTCCTTTTGCATCACCATGTCGAAAGCCATTTATGTACCAAAGTTAAAATTAACTTGCAAAAAAGCCATGAGAATTTTTTTTTTCTTTTAAGCCCTTGTCAGTTAGCTAGTGAAGTGCAATTTTTAATCGTCTTGGGGTATAATCATAAATGAAGCAATAATTTGACTTGAAATTTTCTTTGTGCAGGAGTTAAGATGTATGGTTATGAAATCCGAAAGCAATTAATAGGGGCCCAAGGTTTTTTTTTGTTTGTTGTTTGTTTGTTGCTTTTTATTTATTTTTTTTTTTGTCTTATTTTTTAAAGCTAACCTCCGAAAGCTTTTAATTCAAATTATTTGACCCTGCTTTTATTGAGGAAAAAAACCTTTAAAATACAGGCTGTTAAAATTTCTTTTCCCAGGTTTTTCCTGAAAGTAATGACGGCAATGTCAGCTGAAGCTCGTTATATGCACAGTTGCAGGTTGAAATGTTTGCACAAGACTGCTGTCATTTTACCCGTCATTCATGTACATGCGACGAGTTGACAAGGTAGGATTTAAGATTTTCAGAGATGAGACGTCAAGATGTTATGAAATTTAAATTTGACGATGAAAATATGGGCGGAAAGGCGATGCAGAAAGCGTTTGTCAAGCAATTGAGAAGCTGTTTGACTATGCACGGTGGCCCTCAACTTCTTGAGGCGATGAGCTGAGAAAATAGGGGGGAAATGTCTTCCCTTTGAATTTCAAGGTTTTTCATGTGAAAAAAAAACTCAGTCTTGTCCAGTTTGGCCCCAGTTGTCTCTGTGTCTCTGTCTTTCTGTCTGGCTGTTTGTGTGTCTGTATCTCTGTCTCTCTCTCTCTCTCTCTGTCTTTTTTTTGCTACCTCTCTCACATACATTATCAGATTCTGTCTTTCTCTTTCTTCTCTCTCTCTCTCCCTTACCCTCTCCCCTTTCTCTCTCTCTCTCTCTCTCTCTCTCTCTCTCTCTCTCTCTCTCTCTCTCTCTCTCTCTCTCTCTCTCTCTCTCTCTCTCTCTCTCTCTCTCTCTCTCTCTCTCTCTCCGCAGAGACTCAGTGTGTGGCAAACTGTAGCAAAAGCTTAACTCTCAAGCCTCTAACGCAGGCGAACGCTGTACGTCCTTTTAGTTCCGTTCCGACCTTTTTTTTTCTCTGTCAATTATTGGTGGACTCGGGTCCGCTTCAGTCAATAGACCGTTTGATCTCTTGGAATAAAACCTTGCCAATCCTGCCTTGTGAGCCGTGAACGCCAAGAAGAAAAGAAGTGCGTTTAGGAAACGTTTACGGGAAACCCCCGCAGGATGGTTGGCAATGGCCTGATTAGAAGCGTAAATAATAAATGCTCCAAGTTTTTCAATAGATAAACAAGCGCACACCGAGGTCGTAGAGAGCGTCGTAGTTCTAGGGGAATGCAGGATAATAGAATTACAAGAGCTTTCTACCAACCAACGTTTCTTTTCACTCGAGGGATTTTTTCAGCAGGTATTCTATACTGGAGTCAACTGGTTCAGCTTTTCTTCTTGTTTAAAAGTTGCTTTCCTTTGTTTCGTTACGGTATTGTTTCTAGACCAAGTAAACAGAGAAGGGAAAAATAATAAATGTGGAAGAAAAATAGTCTTAACTGGGAGAAAATGACAAGAAAAACAAAATCAGAAGCGAAATTAATGAAATTGCGACGAGTAATACAAAACAAGGAAATGATCAATATTCATTTTAGTTTCACATTTCGAAAAAAAAATGATATCAGAGCTATGAATGAAATTGAGGAATGAATAGGATTAATTGAGTAACAAATTAATAGGTAACGTGGGAGAGAGTGAGAGGGAGAGAGCGAGAGCGAGCGAGAGAGAGAGAGAGAAAGAGAGAGAGAGAGAGAGAGAGAGAGAGAGAGAGAGAGAGAGAGAGAGAGAGAGAGAAGGGGAGGAGGGGGGTGAAAAATTCTAAGAGAGAAATTACATTATGACTGAAGTGATTGAAAGATAGAATGAGGCCAAAATATGAGAGTAAAAGTAGAAATAGACGGAAAAGGGGCGTGACCTGAATAGCAAATAAATAAAAAGAATGAGAGTGAAATCATTGAGGGTTAAACTATTTGAAATTATAAAAATTGAAATTACATAAGGCAATGTTTCTTTATCAATTTTTTTTTTAAATTTGACTTTTATTTGTTTGTGAGTGGGTTTTTTTTTGGTGTGTATTTCACTATTATATTCTTATTCATTTATGGTCAAAAAGTAAAAATCATCCTATTACACGAACGGCACCATACTTCTCATGTATTGTATGCATCGATCCTCGTTTTCTCATCATCAATCTAACAGAAGCTAGCTCTAATCCGACTTCTTCAGGAAGGACAAATTTAAGCTTTTTTTTTTCTATGTGCACATGTGTAAGCATCAGAGCGAAAACCAAAACCAAAAGAGAGTCTGAGAGATTCAACATTTCACACGCACGATTTTACCACAAGGGCAATTGAAGAGATGTGCTCTCGCAACGTCGGGTGGCATCTTGTCTTTACATTAGCTTGCATCGTTAGGCGTACCTTAAGAAAAACATTCCCGAGCTTCACATCTATTCAGTTTCAACCTTTAACAAACGTGATCTAAAAGGCTATTCAGTTTTAAGCAATGATCAAGAGAAGTTCCATGCAGATGGTGCTTTTCCGTGCTTTAAAATAATATAAAAAAATCAAGTAATCCTTTGTTATATAATAAATTAAAAATTGAAATTTGAGTCACTTATTTAATATCTTAGAAAGATTTAATTATGAGTAGGATATCCACCAAGACGCTATAAATATACTCAACTGCTCTTAGATCTTCATTTTTTTTTTTCTACAAAAAGATGAAATGCATTGGATTGTTCTGAAAATAATCTCCTTTTAAAAAACTCACCGCAGTTCAGTGTACGCAGGCTTTGGAGGGATACTTTGTCCACTGATGCCAAAATACAGGGGAAACTGATATCAGTCTTAATAACGACCAAAAAAAAAAAAACGATTTGAGAGGGGGTGGGTGGGAAGTAAATGGTTCATCTTTAAAATATTTCCAGATCGATATCCCATTTGCGGAGGTGGTAAGTAATGTGATGAACCGACCGACATTGCCTGCTTCTTTACTTCGTTTCTTTTCGATTTATTAATCTAAATCCTACTCCTTTACAACAGTCTGGAGTACCGCCCATTATTTTCTTTTTAGTCCCCTCCCCCGCCCCTTTCCTCGACCTTACATAAGAGAGAGAACATGCTCTTATTTTTTAGACAGGCATTGTCATATTTTTTTACAGTCAAATAAACGGTTAGGTAATATACCCTTCTACATCAAACTCCTATTGATTTTAGGACGTCTGTGACTTATTATATGCATTATGCCTCATACAATCGTTGTTCTCAGGTAAGTTAGATATGTTAACCCTTAGATTCTAAATTTCTTTAAAAAACACCCACAAGGTAATAACTTTCCAAAATAGCCGAAAGTCAACAAATTAATAATTGATGTACATTTAAATTACAAAGAATATTCAATTCTTAATATTGGAAACAAACCTTGCTGAAAAATTATTCATATGTTTGGAAGATCAAGATATGAAATTTTAATTGCGCTATAAAATGCGATGGAATGGTGGGCCAAGGTACTTTTTCATATCCGTCAGCTTTGGTGCTGTTATACAAGTCACTTGGAAAAGAGCTCTTGGTTGGCTGCTTTTACATTTTCTACTTCAAAAGAACTGTAATGACAAATTTCTGGAAATACACTCAAGTCACCAATCCTGATGATCAGTAAAGTCCGGAGACCGGAAATAGAAATGCCGGAAGTGCCTTAATTCATTAAGTGTAAATAGGCGACAGAGAAATTGAGAATAGAGTAAGGCTCACAGTCGCTAGAATTAAAGTAAATAAATCAATAGAGAAAGCGGGAGAAACATTTTTGGGAGAGATGGGATGTGGAGAGAAAGAGAGAGAGAGAGAGAGAGAGAGAGAGAGAGAGAGAGAGAGAGAGAGAGAGAGAGAGAGAAAGAGAGAGAGAGCGGGATTTAACAAGGAGAATATAATCAGAGTAAAAGAGAACAGACCAGAGTTAGGGAAGGGCCACACTGGGAGCGAAGCGGGCGGGGAGAAGCGAAGCGGGAACATTGAATACAATAATAAAGAGATGACTGGCCACATCGCCAGCGAAGCGAAGCGGGCGGGGAGAAGCGGGGAATACAATAATAAAGAAGCGAAGCGGGAAGCGAAGCGGGAACATTGAATACAATAATAAAGAGATGACTGGCCACATCGCCAGCGAAGCGAAGCGGGCGGGGAGAAGCGAAGCGGGAACATTGAATACAATAATAAAGAGATGACTGGCCACATCGCCAGCGAAGCGAAGCGGGCGGGGAGAAGCGAAGCGGGAACATTGAATACAATAATAAAGAGATGACTGGCCACATCGCCAGCGAAGCGAAGCGGGCGGGGAGAAGCGAAGCGGGAACATTGAATACAATAATAAAGAGATGACTGGCCACATCGCCAGCGAAGCGAAGCGGGCGGGGAGAAGCGAAGCGGGAACATTGAATACAATAATAAAGAGATGACTGGCCACATCGCCAGCGAAGCGAAGCGGGCGGGGAGAAGCGAAGCGGGAACATTGAATACAATAATAAAGAGATGACTGGCCATATCGCAAGCGAAGCGAAGCGGGCGGGGAGAAGCGAAGCGGGAACATTGAATACAATAATAAAGAGACGACTGGCCACATCGCCAGCGAAGCGATGCGGAGCGATTCGTGGCGAAGCGGCGCGAGAGATTGGACCATTTCCCTTCGCTCGCACCGCTGGGATATCACTTGCACTTTCCCTCAGTTCACTAGGCTCTATCAGTACAAGTTTGTCTGGTGCACACAGTCGAGACACACGTATTGTTGTCAGGAAGTTACCTCAAAGTTACGGCAAGACGCTCAGTCGTTGCGATTGGCTTTCTGAAGTTTGTAGTCCTTCTTTTGATTTTATCCTCAATCAATTCGTGCAGACGAAAAAAGGAATCGCGACTCATTCGAAAGTAACTGAAAAATCTGCTTTCATCGTGAATTAAATTCCATGTTCTCGTCGCATTCGATTGATTGGATGCACCCATAATTTTCTTTCTTTCTTCTTGGAATAATCATTATCAAGAAGCAGCAGCAACTCTAGTTTTTTCCTATTCATTGTCAAATCAAATGACAGCTTGTGCAAGAAGTGCAGCAAGGATCTGCTTTGATTCGCCCGCTGTCCTGCGCTCTCCGTTAGGCCACTTGAAAAAAATCGCTTCGCTTCTCGATCTCCCTGCCCGCTTCGCTCCCAGTGTGGCCTTTCCCTTAGAGAAGATGAAGATAAAGCAAAAAGATTAGATTGAGCGAGAAGGGGAAGAGAGATGTTTTTTTTGGGGGGTTTTAAGAAGAAAATTAAAAAGCCAAAATGAAATAATATTGCAATGGGAAGATAAAGAGAGAAAAAAAAAGAGTGAGAGAAGCACCAGAATGTACAGAGGAAGGAAGAAAGTGAGAAGACAATGAAGCAAGAGAGAGAGAGAGAGAGAGAGAGAGAGAGAGAGAGAGAGAGAGAGAGAGAGAGAGAGAGAGAGAGAGAGAGAGAGAGAGAGAGAGAGAGAGAGAGAGAGAGAGAGAAAGCAGATGATCAGACAAGCAAACAAGCAAAAACGCAGACCTTACTTGTGCGTAAAGAAGGATAACAAAGAAAGAACGCATGTTAATACATTTATCTAGCCATGTTGGTATACAGACAACAGTAATCAGAATACAGATGCGATCGACTTCAAACGGCAGCGCTATACCTGTGTAAAAAAAAAAAAAATTGCCAGGACTCTCACGTATTCTTGTGTTGACCTTCGCAAATCACTGCGTCGTTGTGATCAAGCCTCTTCTAGCAATCTAAAAATACTAAGTAAATTGAAAATTGAGAGTTCGTCAAGATGAACTTTGAAGAAAAGCGCTCAAGTATATAGCGTGCAAAGCGACTGAGAGTCAAAAGGGTGGCTGGCGTGTAGACCTGTTTGTACTTATTCACTGAAGAGTTTGGTCAAGTACGGGTGAAAAATGTTTCCAAACAGTCTCTTTTTGGGTCGGTTTTCGTTAGACGTTCCCAGAAATCAAACGGACCTCTTTACAAAGGCTGCTTCTTAAATGAAGTAAACTGTGCTTTCACCTTGAGATTTGTGGTTGTCGTGACTAGAAACCTTTGGGTTCCCTTAACGTTCTTTGAGTGTATCAATATAATGATGGTCCAAGACGGTTCGGCTTCTTAAAATGACTTTGTTTTGAGTACTTTTTAAGGACTAAAGGAAAGGTATAAGATGAAAAAAAAAGGTTTTGGATAACCACTGACGAGTTAAAAAGAGTAAAAAGTTCATATCAGATCTTTGAAGAGGAATATTCTATTTTTAATTCGATTTTCATGATATTATTTGTTCCCTAAATTTTTCGAAAAACCGCAGTTTTAATGTATTAGAATTTAAAACTCTTCAATCATGCAGTTTGTAAAAAAAAGTGTGAAACAATTTCAAGGAAGCAGCCATACACTCATCATAAGTATAAACAAGCTATTTATATAACGGTAGTAACAAATATATGATACAAATATTAACAAAATGTTGCCTTTGTCAAATTTCTGTCTCTAGCGATTTAGAAAAAAAAATTTGTAATCTTTCACACATTTTTATGATGAAAAATATTTTAATATGTTCTTTTTTTTTTATTTTAAATTTCAAACAATTTCAGAATGTCCAATACTGATAATCGACAAAGCTAGGATAATTTGCCTCAGGGCGAGCAAATAAGAGAGAGGAGAGACACAGAGGGACATTATTAGCATCCCTAACCAGGCCGCACAGTCCAAACACAGATTAAACCCGCGCCCTCCCGAGCATTGCTAGATCTAGTCGAGCCGCGTCAGGCAGGCATGAAATAAAAGCCCCAGGGCGACAACTCAAGAGCCAAGAATCCAACAGTGATAGAAACAGGAGGCCGGGAAAAGAAGGCATTCTTTGGCGTGCTGTGAAGAAGCAGAAACATTCATAGAAAAAAAAAAATACACAAACATTGGAAAGGGGGAAAAAGAAGTAATTGGGAGGTAGTGGGAAAATAAGGCATAGAAAGAGGCGTTACAAAACATTCTTTTGACATTTCATTCTTTTCTTTATGTTTAAAAAAGCGTGTGAAAGATAAGGTCGGGGACACTATAGTGTAATGAGGGAGTGAATTCGAGGTTACATGTGAAGAGGTGAAGACGGCAATTTCCAAGCCTGTGGCTAACAGGATATAAATTGTAAGCACCTCCAAGAAAAAAGAATTATTGTGTTCAGTTAGGAGGAAAAGGTGTCTATTGAGGAATCAATAAATGAACTAACTGCGAACTTAATTAAATCAGGACTAGTTTATGCTGGAAACATATTGCCTGTGGGATTCAAAATGTCAAAGTGGCACAACTGATGTTTTAGTATTGTTTTGAGCATATTGGTATTAAAGATTTAAAAGACAAATTGTTTGACCACAACACTGCGTTTTTAAAAGTAAGCATTGGTTTAGAAATATATTATATAAAGAGTAAAGAATTGTTTTTAATAAGTGGTTTTGAATTAGAGAGTGATTTTTAGTTTCATATCCGTATTTTTATTATTATTATTATTATTATTATTATTATTATTATTATTATTATTATTATTATTATTATTATTATTATTATTATTATTCACAGATTTGCTATGGAAAATTCTCAAGCTAGTAAAATTTAGATTTGTCTTCAGTGCGATACATTTTTTTTACAAACTATTATTCCTTTCTGACTAAATCAAGTCATACCTGTAGGAGATATCACACTTTTTAAATTTGCTTTAATGTTAGTGATGCGGAATGGGGTTGGAGGTGGGAGTAGGGGTAAGTGCAGAAACTTCGATACTGATACGATACATAGTTTGGTTTTGTTTAATATTGAATTTGGACAGAGATATTTCTTCTTACGAGCATCTTAAATTCAATTGAAATAAAGATTTCGTCTCTACCGATTTGTTCTAGGCTTTTTTTAACTATTATTTCAGCATGGGAGCGAGACAGCTCAGTGGGTATGACATGTAGACACTGGGAAAAATACGGCACTGCGATCAAATCCCGCAATGTACCACCTGCTGTGGACTTCAAATCTTTTAAATCTAGAATATCCTTGACTTCATAGTACTCGTGATAGTAGAAGTTGTAGTAAATAACACGTTTATCAGTTTCAAAAAAAAAATTAGTCAATTCTAACTCCCATCTGCAGGCGATGAAAAGCTAGCAGCTTCTCATAGCTGACAGTGCAAATAAGAAGACAACAACAGTAACAGCAGCATCAAACAACCGATATTAATGTAAGATCAGTTCAGGGTAGGAAACAATTCTTTAAAGAATGCAACTAAGACTTTGTCATAAATGGAATAAAAATTCAAAATCTCAATTTTAACTAGTCTTGTATTGATATGGATAAAATAAAAAGATTGACTTTCTCCAATTACTCCAAGAGACAATACAATAGATTTTTTCTGACGATCGATACCAAATAATGGCGAATAAATAATTCAAAAAGTATCGAAAAACACTGTCACCAAGACGAGATGGAATTTCTTAATCTTTTCTTAATTACTGACCTCGCAGATAACAGTAGTATAAAAAAATAAAATATAGTAAGCTTCAATTGACGAAATCATCGCATCTTTTTCCTCCAGAAACTTCTGAAGTGGTCTAAAATAAACCTTACTGTTTTTTTTTTTTAACTTTTCATTGAAACAATCTTCGCACCGTACAGGTTCCAAAACAACATTAGAGTCAGATCCAGACGAAAATACAAATTACAAATTCTCCTAAGGTTTTTCAAAAACTATTATGCCCACGACTCAAACAAAGAGGTCTGGCAAATTAATAGGATACCTCAGTGTTATTGGGATTTTTTAAAAATATGTCTGGAAAATTAATAGGATACCTCAGTGTTTTGGGGATTTTTGTTTTAATTTGTCGTTTATTTTCTAGATTGCTTTTCCTCAGCAGAACTAATAAATGCTCAAAGAAAACCTTTCCTGCAAGAGAACCATTTTGACAAACATACCGTCTCTCTTTCAAATTTCGATGCCTTGGTGTTACCTGTGCTTGCACCAAAAACATCCGTCTGTAATCAACAAAAGTGTGATGGAAGCACGGCAGAACCTAAAGTTTTCACATACTGATAGTGGAATCTCAGTCCAGAGCCCGACCATGACAGTGAAACCATTTGTACGCATAAATACCGCATCTGATGCCATTTTGAGGGAGCGAATAAAGAGGGCAGCAGAGGTTGTCTTTCTTGGAATACTGGAGCATACTGCTACATACCTCTACAGAGTTCGGCATACTCCGGCATACTCCGGCATACTTCGGCATGCCTAAGGATATCTCCTCCGTTGAGGAAGTTCCCATGGGAGCAAACTTTCCTATTTTTCGCTCAAAAGAAGCTTCACGTCTGCGTGTCCCCCCTGCTAACAAGTGTCGCGTGTCGACAAACACTGGAGGCCCGCCATATCAAAGAGAGACAATCCCTGTCAGTTTGGGCAAGCTTGAGCAGCACAAGCCCCTTGAAACATCCCTTCTAATGGCTCTCTACAGAAAAAAGGACTTGTTCTGCAGTGTTAACAAACGTTTGTACTCGATTACTAAGAAAAACTAGTCAGCAAACGGTTCATGTCGAGGTATCAAGCTTGTATAATATTTAATTTGAGGGTGAAGTAGATGCTAAAATAATCACATGAGCCTAACTTTCACAGCTTTTAAGTCATTTTTTTCTGAAGAAACATATCGCCCTTTTTTTTTTTTTTTTTTTACGAATTTGCCAAATCTTTAGCCTCTCAACTTAAAGAAAGGTTGCATACTCGTCATTAATGTAATGTATGAGGCTAACTCATAATTTAAGTCTACTATATAAACTCAGAAATGGTATACACGTATATCCAATTTAACAAATAATTTAAGGTCAGAATCAGGGACCTCATTAAAGATTAGTAACGACTTTAATCTACTTTAGATCTTATAAAAAATAGAAATTAATACATATGAAACAGATGCGTTCTTCGTAACATGTGACTTGATTAAGGAGTGTCAAGATGCACTTTCAGGAAAAAGAGAAAAGAAAAATAAAATAAAACAAAAAACAAAAACAACAACAACAACAACAAAAGAATGGAAGGAAGAAAGAGATAAGTTTATTAGGAACCGAGATTTTTTTACCCACGCGGTTCCTCAGTATTCGGCCCAGGATTTTCGAACACGAAACAAGTGTTTATATAACGCGCCGTGAGCTGGGTGAACCGAGTAGGAAAACAAATCGGCGGGTCAACAATTGAACACGGCAGTGAAATTCTTTAAATCCTTATAAAACCGAAAGATTAACTGATTGCACGACTTGTTTTCAGCGTCGTTGAAAAAATAAGTGTTTCCTCTTTTACACAATTTGCAGAAAAAAGTCTAATGCAGTGCCCTCAATAAAGACACAACGTAGACAAAAAAGATAATTTATTTTACTTCCATTTTAAATTAATCTTTCTTCCTCCCTCTTCTTCGCTCTCTTTCTTTCTCTCGGTCGCTATCTCCTTACTTCCCTCCCTCTCTATCTCCCTCCTCCATCACTCTTTCTCCATAGATATCCCTTTCGCTCTTTTTTGAAAATCCTTCTCTCTCTCTCTCTCTCTCTCTCTCTCTCTCTCTCTCTATCTATCTATCTATCTATCTATCTATCTATTTCTATCTCCCCCTCCCTTTTTATCCGCACCCCTTTCCCCCTTTCTCGTTATTTATTTATCTCTCCCACCAGCTCTGTCTCTGTCTGTCTGTCTGTCTGTCTGTCTGTCTGTCTGTCTGTCTGTCTGTCTCTCTCTCTCTCTCTCTCTCTCTCCCCCCTCTCTTTACGCCTCTTCTTGCCTTTTCACGCCTTTTCATGATGCTTTGCAGTTTTGTCATTTTTTTCCTAAGCGTATCAATATAATTATCTCCATTATAAGATTAGTCCATAAAATTATCCCGTTTCTTTTGAAGAAAAGCCCTTTCACTTTCTCTCCGTGAAACCTTCGATTGATCTTCATTCCTCTCCACAATGCAGTTCTACCGGGGGAAGCTTTTGATTCCTGGTGAAATTCTCCCTGAACTCTGCTAGAAGTCGCGGGCCATTCGACCAGGTTTTACTGCCTTTCATTGGACTCAACCAGGTGAGAAAAGAAAATCTAGCAGGGAACATGGTCTAGGTTGATCAATGCAATAAGGACCTTATGACCAGCATTTTCCAGTTCCAAAGGTTTCAGACTCTCCGTGTGGCTATGTCTTTAACAGCTCCTATCCAGCCATCACACAGCAAAGAGGAAACCGCTGGGTAAACCAATGAAAGGCAAACCCGGAAACCATCAAACTGTGGACGTCTAACATTTCATCGTCGCCTAAGCTCACTGTGATTTCACGTGTGGGACAATTACAATACAAGCGATCTCCATGTTGTTTTCTCGACACTTAAGCTTCTCGTAGAATGCCTAACCGAGACCAGTATACAAAAGTCGATGTGTTAGGTTTTAAGCGTGTCGTGCTTGTCTCGGATTTTATGATGAAGAGAGTGATTCAATTTCAGAAGGAGTCGCCATAGCTCGTAGTTCAAGCATGCCTTCTCGCTTCTCTCACGCTTCCTACCAGCTTGACCACTGTACGTATAACGAGCCCCATTAACTTTTCCAGTCTTTTCACAGAGGATATCACCCAAAGAGCTCTCAAGACATTTTGGTCAGAGCAGCCGATGGTTTTCATGCTTGCCAGAATTCCCGTCTGTGGGTCCCATTGTTCGGAACTGGTGGCATAAAACAGGCATGAAAAGACTGTTTATCCTCAACGGATATCAAACTCGATTAAAATGCGGGCAGCTGCAATAAACGACAGTGGACGCCCGGACCTCAAAGCCACTTGACTTATTTTTATGTGGAATATCCTTTTCATTTAATGCGAGATTATTTTTTAAAAGTTAATGCCTTTGTAAACTATCATCATTTGTGCGGACTTTAATTGCTCTATTGTGATATTATGTGTTTCTTTATAATCATTTTAATTGTCTAGGTGGAGGCAGAGAACAAACATTGCAATTTATACCTGAGCCTATTTTTTAAATTTTCTTTATAACATTATTCAAAAGTCTTGCATGCAGAGCTACTCTCAGATCAAATAGACTGTATTAGAGTAGGAATTTTTAGAATTTCTCTATAAATGAATATTTTTTTTTTCGATTCATTTACAACCCTTTCGTTTCTGCCTCCTCTATTATATTTCTCTTCGCCTCTGCCTTAGTCTCTGTCTGTCTGTCTGTCTGTCTCCCTCTCTCTCTCTCTCTTACTCTCTCTCTCTCTCTCTCTTTGACCCACTCCTCTCTCTCTCTTTCTCTCTCTCTATCTGTCTTTCTGTCGCTCTCGCTGCAACTCTCCGTGTTCTTTTCTTTATTTGTCTCTTTATCTTTTCCGATCACTTTAATCCTCCCATTTCCTGTGACCCTCTTCTACCTTCCTTTTCCAATCTTTTTTTTTTGTGTGTGTATGTTAGAATGTAATTCGTTTAAACTGTTTTATTCCCCTAACATGAACAGAATATGCCTAAAATTACATCACTCATCTTCAGCAGCAAAAAAATTTCATCAGGAAAAGAGGAAAAAAAAAACTAAAAAAAAATTTTCCATGAACAAATTAAAGACTCCCCACCTCCCCCACTTCTCTCTCTCTCTCTCTCTCTCTCTCTCTCTCTCTCTCTCTCTCTCTCTCTCTCTCTCTCTCTCTCTCTCTCTCTCTCTCTCTCTCTCTCTCTCTCTTTCTTTCTCTGTTCCATATCTATCATCCTCTCTTTTAGCACTAGCCTCCTACATAGTCTCTCGTTTCCTCTCCAATACCTCCGACTTGCGTCTGACTGCTTATCGCTCCATTTATCAAAATATAATATACAAATATTGTATATTGTTGCAAATATAGAGACATTTTATTTTGTTCTCTCTGCTTTCCATGACTATCACAATTCTCAGGTTTTCTCAGTCCATTGAAGAAAAGCAAACAAACAATGCCTCACTCGCCTATTATGATTTTTCCCTTTGTGATTCTTTGCGAAGCTTATGCCATGCAATTTTAACGACTTTCATTTTTCTCGTTTTTTATATGACCACTGCTAACTGCTAGGTGAAGTTTTTTTGTGTTCTCGATCCCTCTCACATCCAAACGTTTTTATATAGATTGTAATAAATTCTCATATTGCCCGCAAGTTTTTATTTATTTTTTATTCACAATACTAATTAAATACTATCTTTTTCTGTTGAAGACTTTTTTTCCAATGCAAATATTCACAAGTATACGGATGTACATTCAGAGATGTACAAAATCATAACCAGCTCCTCTCCACCTTACTCTTGGACCCGCTTTTCTATGAAATCTCTTAAAGTAATAGCACAATGTATTTTTTTCTATTCTTTCTTTTTAAACCTTCACGCACTCTGGAAGCCACAATGGAAACCCTTCACACTCTAGTTTCGCAGCATACCACATCTAGGCTGTGCCACCTGAGCCTCAAGCATTCGGCATTATACATCACACGGTCTCCAAGCCATCAACGCACTTAATTTCCTTTGTCAACCTTGAGTCATTGAGGGTCAAAGCTCGACATCCAAAGACCCGTGGTTGTAAGGAGCTGGTCGTAAGTCTAAATAATGGGTGACGGACGCGGGAAGTCTGTAAAAGATAACCTCTCTTGCCCATGTAGGTTTGCTTAGTATGCCTTACTGTTTCTAGTTAAAGAGAGTAGATTGTAGCTCTGAGCCAGGCAGATTAAATTTCAGAAAAAAAAGGGAGGGTGAGTAGCAGCATCAGGTGTGAGGTAATTATTCAGCAAAAAGAAAAATTTCAGTTAATTAAATGCGAAATGGTTTGCAATGAAAAAAAAAGAATAGTCTGAAAGAAATATAGGGCAAAAAGGCATGAGTGTCAGTGTTATTTTCTTTTTAATGCCATAGTCATTACTGATATAACATTCATAACATTTCTATTTTTAAAAAAAGACAATAAAAAACAGCAAACCCCAGCAAATTAGTACGACTACTACCGCTACCACCACCTCACAACCACCACTACCATCTCACGACCACCACTACCACCACTACTCTATTACTACTACTACTACTACTACTACTACTACTACTACTACTACTACTACTACTACTACTACTACTACTACTACTGCTGCTGCTGTTGCTGCTGCTACTACTACTACTACTACTACTACTTCTATTGATGCTGCTGCTGCTACTGCTACTACTACTACTACTACTACTACTACTACTACTACTACTACTACTACTACTACTACTACTACTACTTTCACCACCACGACCATCAACATCACTACTACTACTACTACTACTACTACTACTACTACTACTACTACTACTACTACTACTACTACTACTACTACTACTACTACTACTACTACTACTTTCACCACCACGACCATCAACATCACTACTACTACTACTACTACTACTACTACTACTACTACTACTACTACTACTACTTCTATTGATGCTTCTGCTGCTGCTGCTGCTGCTGCTACTACTACTACTACTACTACTACTAATAATACTACTACTACTAATACTTCTATTGATGCTTCTGCTGCTGCTCCTGCTGCTACTACTACTACTACTACTACTACTACTACTACTACTACTACTACTACTACTACTACTACTACTACTACTACTACTACTACTACTACTACTACTACCACTACTTTACGACATAAAATATTTTCGTTCTTTATATACATTTTTATTAATTTTTTACTCAAAAATTGGAAAATCTACTCACCTTTGCAACAGACGAGTGTTAATTGCACATACATTTTCTCGGCGCTTATAAAATATAAGCGACTTTAAATATTTCGGCGTGTCTCAATTACTTGTAAAAGAAAAGGCACTTGTGCATTTTATTTATCGAGTACATTACAAATTTAGTTACGTATTTTTGCCATTTAAATTAATAAGCTTTTGATAAGAACTTTTAAAGCTTAAAGGTAATATCTTTATTATAGACAATCTTCGGTAATTAAAACAGAGAATTCCACTCTGGAAACACACAAAACATCTCGTCAAAAGAAACTTGAAAATATCTATTCAGGTGTTATCAAAAGATGAATTTAAGAAGTGACCAGAAGGTGAAAAAAATATATTAACTGGATAAAACTGAAGACAAAATAAATTGTCGATTACACGCTGTTGTTGTTGTTTTTTTTTTTTTAGATAAAACAAGTTCCCAATGTTTGCTTTGTAATGGGGGGTACGATACCGTTTAGTTGAACTTCTGTAAACAAACAAATATTCGTAACTCAGGCCTGGCGACTATAAAAAAAAAATCATATTTTCTAAAATCCTTATGAAAACGTTCACTTTAGAATGTTAACGTAAAGCTGTCATCTTTTTTTTTTTAGAAAAAAAAAAGCAATAAAAAAACACCCTCAAACTGGGCGACGATAACTCTAGAGAGAAGATGTATCAGACCATGATATGCCAGGTGTTTCCCATTGTTTGTGTCGACTATAAGTAGTACAGCAGGTTAAAAGTGTGAAAATAGTCCGCTTATGATTTGTTTTTTTTTTGGCGAACTTAAAGAAATTTCATTTGAAAAACAATAAGAATAATAATAATAAAGAGCCTAGATTCCAGATCTAATGCAGATCTACATATTTTTTTTCATATATTACTTTTTTTTTAATCTCGTCATCGACTTTATGTCAATCATGTTTTATGTGCTAAAATTTGCGGTTAATTATGATAAGATCTCGATTCCTCTCAGGAAAATAACCTGTGGGGAGGGGGAGAGAGAGAGAGAGAGAGAGAGAGAGAGAGAGAGAGAGAGAGAGAGAGAGAGAGAGAGAGAGAGAGAGAGAGAGAGAGAGAGAGAGAGAGAGAGAGAGAGAGAGAGAGAGAGAGAGAGAGAGAGAGAGAGAGAGAGAGAGAGAGAGAGAGAGAGAGAGAGAGAGAGAGAGAGGGGGTGTTATGAGCTAGACAGAACTATCCTTATATATAATTACATGTATGATTATATAAACCAAATCTATCTCTATCATCGTCTCTACCGCATTCACTGCTGCCACCATCAGATTCTCTACAGTAACCTCAACTTCATTTACTAGTCCTTTAGATTATTATCTTATTTTTTTTTCACATGACAAAGCTGGACACGCTGCCTTTTTGTGACAAATTAACTGTTACACAGTTTTTATCTTTTAATGAAATTTAGGTTAATTATTTATTCATGAATCCTTTTTGACAGCTTTATTTTGCTTATTCGATTTCTTATTTTTGGTATTTTTTAGTTTGTGTTCAGTTCATTCCGAACGAAATATTAAACAGGAATGTATTCGGAGTTGCAGGGTACTAAAATAAAAATTTCCACTCAAATTGATAAAGTGGTTAGCTTCTTTATCAATAAGGGGCCGTTTCTTAAACGTAAAATCACCTTCCTAATATCTTAAGTCAATGCTTTTTTGTATATGCTACGATGCATCGTAAAGTTCCTACAAATGTATAAATACCGACCGTGGTGGCAAACAGGTGCAAGTGATAAGGAATATGAGCTTCTCAACTGGCTGGTGCTTTGAATTACAAAACTGTTCAATGATACCACACTTTATGGTTGGGATCATGGTAAAGGCTAGATTTGTTAAAAAAAACAAAACAATTAGTTATAAGCTTATCTGTCAACTTACTGAACATTACTAAAAAAGTCGAGTTTTTTTGTTTAGTTTTTTTAGAAGAAGAAAAAGGGATTAGACTTTCCTCGAGCAAATTTAACCCAATAAGTTTCTCTAAAACCATTTACAGAAAAAGATAATGGGAAAACTCAGTTCTGCACATTATCTTTTTTAACCTATTAAATCACCTTGCAAAAGTTCATTATTTGGTTTGGAAGAATAAACAAAAACAGTTTAAACAGGCATTGTTTTGTGGTAATATCTGTTAACAAGATAATATTTTTAACATGAAAAGTTATTAAAAAACTAATTTGAGGACAATAATCATTTATGCGGCTTATGATTTCAATACAAAATCAGAATACATGTAGATAACGGTGGACCACCCAATCCAAAGTGCCCCCTTCTTCTTTTTAATTTCCTTGTTTGGTGGTAGTAGTAGTAGTAGTAGTAGTAGTAGTAGTAGTAGTAGTAGTAGTAGTAGTAGTAGTAGTAGTAGTAGTAGTAGTAGTAGTAGTAGTAGTAGTAGTAGTAGTAGTAGTAGTAGTAGTAGTAGTAGTAGTAGTAGTAGTTGTAGTAGTAGTAGTAATTGATGGACGCCCCGTTAGCCGTTACGTCTCTAAAAGTTTTCTGTATTTTAAATGGTGGAGCTGTTTTGTTTTGAATAATTGTAAGTTGAGATTCAATTTTTATTAAAGTGAGAGTATACAAAATTCTTTGATGGAGGAAAAAACTATGATCGTGTTAGCTTACTGGTCCGTTAAAAGCTAGAAGTTAACAGAGCAAATAGATGGAGCAGATTTTTTGTTTTAACACAAGCCCTCGTCACATATTGGAGTAAAGGTAAATAACCTACTTAATCTGAATATTCTCTGAGTTCCTTCCCTTTGAGCTTCGATGCTGAATTAAATTTGCTGTTGAAGTAATCATCATATCATCTTTATTAGCTTCTTTTACACTTCTCTAGAGTTTATGACTGGAAAGTGAATCGCAAATTAATAGTGACTTCCACGCACAAGCTTAAAACCTTTATAAAGTTTTGAAACTTCAAACTTTTGTACGTCAAAGATGTTATGAAAGACAACTTTTTGTATTTTATCTTTCCGTTGCCAAACTTAAATCACACACACACACACCAGAACGTAGAAATTTAGCCAAATCTAATACAGAATACATAATATTGTTGCGAAAGAGCCTTACACTACTCTTTTAAATTAATTTTTATTCTTGGATACCGGTAGTTGCAATTACACTCACATGCAAACTAAAGTGTTTGTGTTTACATTTAACGTAACATTACATTTATTTGCGCCAAAAGTAACATACTTTTCATCTCTCTTCAAACCAAATTTGCAGGCTGGGCTTATTTTGTGTCGCCATCAGGATAAAAGTACATGTATGCATTTTCAAGCATTGTTTATAATTACTAACATTCAATAGGCAAAAAAATAATAAACAAAAAGTAAAAACTTTAAGACTTTTTACATATTAGTTTTATGTGCTTAACCCCTTTGTCTGAGAAATTGGATCATAGATAAGATCTAATTAAAATGCGAATGTTCTTATTAAAAAAAATCAGCTTTTGAATACTTTAAGAAAATGATATTACATTATTATTATTATTATTATTATTATTATTATTATTATTATTATTATTATTATTATTATTATTATTATTATTATTATTATTGTTATTGTTATTGTTGTTGTTGTTGTTGTTGTTGTTGTTGTTGTTGTTGTTGTTGTTGTTGTTGTTATCGCTTTTTTAAGCACACATACAGCCTTTTTTATTTTATAAATATTAAGTTCAATGGTAATTTTCTTCATCTAAAAGTAAAATCGAATTTGTATAGGCAACAACTTAAGAAGATTAGTCAGGTTTTATCCTCCTTTACATTGCAAGGCATGATAGCCTGGAGAAAACAGTGCTCACAGGTAGAATAGATAGTAGAAGAGGAAGGGGCAGACCCAGACGTCAGTGGTACGACGACATCAAAGAATGAACTGACAACCAGCTCTACACGAACATCAAGCTAGCCCATTATCGTGTGATATGGAGAAGCAAGGCAAGTCGACCCCAGAATGGCCCTCAACAGCCGGGATGACAAGACACAGCATGACATCAAAACAGTCATGAACATTTTTGAGCTGATAGTTTGTTTATGGAAAGAGGAAAAATAGTATAGACTAGAACCCTTCGAGATCTTTCCATAGTAATCAACGCTAAATCACTTTAAAATTTTCAACAAAACTTTTAAGCTTATCTTTATGAATATAGATAAAGCAAAAATAAAAATAAAAATAAACAAATAAAATGCTGTGCCGATTCAAAGTTCTCCAATCTAAGGGAGAGAATTCAGTTATTCAGTTCAGTTCAAGCACAATAATAATAACAATGGCGTCGTGGTCATTAACGTTACTTTGTCAACAGTGTTTCAGGTGTGTCATATGTCACAGCAGTGTATCGCATTAAAAAGCTTTTGTGATTTCTACAAAACCCCAATTATATGGTAAGTTTATAACATTTCAGAGGGAAAAAAAAGAGAACTGTGGCCTGATTTGCATCACAATTCAAAATTAATGTAATTTAGACTGTAATCTCAATGTCTCTCTGATCTAAATTTACTTCACTTAGATCAAGAAAACTTAGTAGATCCAGTGCTAACCTATTTATCATTCATGCCCTGGGATAAATTGCTCTGAAACTAGCTTAGATCCGTTACTGACGGTATGTTTATAACCAAGGCTATTTAGATCTAGTTTAGATCTCTAGTCAAAGGTGTCTCGGGTGTGTAATATCAATCAATGTGAATTATAAATCTCAAGATCTAGAGTGCGTATTTATGAGGGAATAATTTTTTTTTATCTAGAGGTTAGGGTTGTATAAAACTATCAAATAGATCTATTAAAAAACAATACCTCTCTATCGTGTTGTTCCATAGTGACATTGAAATAATGTGACAAAATTTATGCAACATTGCAACACTTGCAGCAGCTTGTTTACAGTGTGTGTGTGTGTGCATACATGTGAGCCACTTACTTTTATATATATGTGTTAAAATGTTCTCATTGAGCACGAGAAAGCAACATAGACTTACAATAATTTTCACAAAGCCAGTGTTCAATTGTGAGCAAAGTATGGTTGAAACGCACTTGTAACAGTTTTGAATCTTACAACTGTTTTAGGATGACAGAGTGAACTCTAAAAATCTGTAAAGAGGATTATGATTAAAACTCAAAAGTCTCAAATTTAAAGCTGATCTGTTCGGATTATTTACTTAAACTACGAAAAAAAATTCCTTCTTTCCATCGCAAAAAACATTAAAAGCCTTAGATCGCCAGTGCAAAAAACATTAAAAGCCTTAGATCGGTTATAGTTATAGTTGAGGCATGTGTGGACTTACTGTAAGAATGCAATTAAAGAAACTATTCAAATAGCAAAAAGTTTTTTAACAAGATCTAGTCCATTTCTCTTCCACTCTTTGCAATCTTTTCCAGACTTAGATGGTAATTTAAAACTAGATTTTAGAAATATTACATAAATATTTATAAATATAAATTAATATATAAAGTGTAATTTTTTTTTTTTTTTTTTTGGTGGTGGGAGGAGGAGGAGGAGAGGAGAGCTATCTTGGCTTGTAAAGAGATGGATCGTGGAGTCAACTTGTAAGGAGGTAGAATATGAACTTGTAGAAAAGCAATCAGTTTTAAATTTTTTTTTTCACTAATGGAGAAGAGATTCGATCTCATTTTTTAGATTATACAAGAGTTTTAAGGAGTTAAATTGTTACTATTAATGCCATTCCTTTGAAGTGTATATATTACTATTGCTTTTTAAAAAATTGAAAGCAAACTGCTGTCCAAAAGTTTTGAAAATTTGATTTATATTTTTCTGTCATTTGTTTTTTAACTTTTCTTACCTCTCCTCCAGCAATTTCAATTAGAGTCACTGACAATTATTGACTATTGCTCAAAATGTGACTGAATCTATTGATGGCAATGATTTGATTTCATGTGGAAGTTCATATCCTCATGTCTTTATAGTTGGATTTGTTTGCTGCTGTTTCTTGATACACATTTTGCAGCAAAAGAAGATTGTCTTGGACAGGTTAGAAAGCTTTTCTTTTTGCTTTCCTTACCTTTTGCAAAGGCTGCTTTTTGTATGATGTAATTATTTAATTCAGGGAAAATGATAACATTTTGCAAAATAAGACTATTTTGGCCTTTTGGTCTACAGTGAAAATCAGAATGACATAATTTTTTTCTTAAATGAGTAAAAATTCCTTTCATTTTCTTCATGAATGTTATAATAGATGGATTCTCTTTTCATCTTAAAATGCCATAACCTTAATTAAGTTTGCTCAAAAAGTCCTGGGAAAAAAAAAGAAAGGAAATCCTAATGAGATGAATGAAAGAGAAGAAAGAAATTCACTGTAGTGAACACCAGGGTCATTCATGTGATCATCAACAGATGAGAGGAAAGTCTTGTAAGTTTCCCTGACTGGTGGGAAATTAAAGATTATGTTGATGAATTTTGTTTCTGCATTTAAATTGAAATTTTTGGCATCCATGAAATGAATGAAGTGTGAAAATTCTTGATCACAGAGGCAAAATCTCACCAGGGCCTCTCAGATTTAAGGTCTTATGATAGATAAGAACTACTTATTTTCAAGTGTGGCACGAAAGGCGTATATACCTTTTTCCTCAAAGTGCATATCAAAGACCTTTGCCCGAACAGGTAGAAAACTCAACGCATTTCTGAACTAGTTAAGAACTAGTTACACTGGCATTTTACACATCTCATACATTGCCTCAGCTATGTACCTTTTAATGGATAGGTTGACTGAGGGCAGTATAATTGAAAGCAAGTTCTAACTCTCAACTATCAGATCATGAGTCTTATGCACTAACCCCTGTGCCACATCATCCGAAAATTTTCTCTCATAATCATGATTTTTTTTTTGTGCATGTCAGAGTTGTTTTAAGTATCTTATTAAGAAAAATTCTATTTTAGAAAACTTAGAAAGACATTTCAAATAGAATTTTTCTTAATAAGATACTTAAAACAACGCTGGCATGCACAAAAAAAAAAAAATCATGATTATGAGAGTAAATTTTCGGACGATGTGGCTCAGAGGTTAGTGCACAAGACTCATGATCTGATAATTGAGAGTTTGATAGACTTTGATGTAGATTTCTATTTTCTTTTGCTTTATCAGTAAAGCCATACCAAATGAATCACAGAATCATAATTCTTCGTGTTTTAATTGTCTTTTATTTATAGTTTTTTTTTTTATATGCTTGCCCCATGGTTCTCTTGGTTATGTTGCATTGGTTTGCTAATTTCGGCCCAAATTCGAAATATTGGTTGCAAAAAGTATTCTTTAATTTAATCTAAGAAGGTTTTGTTCTCCTTAACTTGGACAATTTTTTTTAAACAAGGAATTTTCATCCAAATGAATTGGGGATTTCTCTATCCAAGATCAAGATCTCTGATTCGTTTTTGTCCCCTTAGTTTTCCTTTGAACCTTACCAGGAGACCGTTACTTAGACTAGGTAGATGAAATCCTACACCTATACCAGATTAATCCAGACAGAGATCAAAACCAATCCACACACTCGTTATTGCCAGCCCAACATTCGTTTAACCGAGCTAGTTGTTTATCTTTGCACCTAAATAAAACTCTTGTTATTCGAAATCTCATTTATTTTTTAAGTAACATTTGATGCTCGATAATGATATAGATCCAAAGATCGCCGTTGCTATAAATAAACAGCAGATGGTAGCAGATGCGATGCAATCGGGAGGCAGAATTTCGGCTATAAAAGTTTTATGTGTAGCACTAGCGGGCTAGTGGTGCGAAACTGTAATCACACCACTAAATTGCCAATCACTCAACAGAGGCGAGATTTGCTGTTTCCATGCTTCTTGTTGCGCGCGGCACTCGCCATGAGTCAAGAGTGTGTTGCACTTAACATACCTCGATGCAGATGAGTCGGGAAAGAGATACAGATATTGGCCTCATGATTAGTGGAATAGAACTCTGCCGCAA
Organism: Elysia crispata; assembly: GCA_033675545.1. Taxonomy (NCBI): domain Eukaryota; kingdom Metazoa; phylum Mollusca; class Gastropoda; family Plakobranchidae; genus Elysia; species Elysia crispata. Next base: position 455,742 of record JAWDGP010002819.1, on the reverse strand, counting down.
AATTTAACGAAAACGAAATGCTCGTGTGCTTTAAAAATTCTGCCGTTGAAAATTGCTGTCTAGTCGCACGTGGCTGAAGGAGAAAAATTTGTTTTCAACTGTTCTGAAATTCTATGAACAAGAGGAGATAAGCGGATTTCCAGTGAGTTAGTGAATATTCTGTAAAATTCAACAAAATAATCATCACTTGGCTATGATTCATGTTTTTTTTAAAGTTTTTTGTTTATTGAGAATTAACTATCAGCTTGTTAAAATTAGTTCATGTGCTCAAAGTTTCTGTGGAATTTTTTTTTTTCTTAAACGGATTCCCTGTGCCAAATGTTCATACACCTGGGAAGTTTAAATAGATCTCCGACTTAAAAATGTTTTGATATACATGCAAGCTTTGCTGTGACATTGGCAAAATGATTTTATGAATTTTTTTTTTTATTGTGTCTTCATCTCATTTTAAGTATAAATTATATACGTATGCATATATTAAAGAGAAAAAAATTAGTTATAATACTTAAGTTATTAAAACGAATTTAAAGATAATCAAAGAGTTGTGTGTGTGTGTGTGTGTGTATGTATATATATATTATATATGTGTATGTGTATTCACACATATCTATTTGATTATCTCCCAAGCGTCACGACAGACTCTACCCCACGTCGCTGACTTATTGTATGTGCACAATGAAACACGTTACCATAACAAATAAATTTGCCCTATCACCATTTTATTGTCGCTTTAAAAGAAGTCTTACGAACCTCGCCTCTATTTTAAAATGAAGAAATGGAAAAAAAAAAAAAAGAACCTCACATAGTGTCAAGATCCTGTACTTTTTGATGGGCTTCTTAATGTGACATTTTCATGCTGAGCTGGTAGCTGTTTGGCCTGCGGGTGAAATCGATTTCAGACCCGCGTTTATCATCGTTAAAAATCAGTGTTGAAATGATGAAAACATAGTCTGCTGTCTAATTGAGGTGGAGTATGAACCTCGATCAATGGAACGGACAGGGTTTAAGTTTTAACTTTTGATTCTATCACGGAGCTATAAACAAGTTTTCAATTTTACCTTCATTGATCCTGTGCGTTTTAGACTAATGGTGCTATCCTTTATCCGACTTGAGGTCAATTATGAAACGCTCCATTAAGAACAAAGTGTTTTATAGTAAATTCATAATTTTGCTTTTCATTCGATCTCACAGATCATCAGTCTTATGAAACAATATTTATTAGACTGATTGAAATAACTGATACTTATTAGGCAAACATATATTTTTTTCTGGCTAAAGGATCTTAACGGTCAAGATGCAATAAATAGTTTTGCGATGCTCCTAGCAGTATTTCATGGAAATTTTTATAATAGACCAAAGCGTGTTGACAGTCTCTTTTATTTTTTAACTAATAAAACTTTTTTTTTTTAAATCGAGTCAACGAATCAGAAAAAAAAAAGATGATGAAAAACTCGTTTATTTTTATCTCATCCTTTAATAGAAGATAAAATATGGCGTGCATTAACAGTTGATTGCTTCTGATTGGCTTTCTTCTGTGTGAGCAACAATCAAAATTTACTTTTTCGTGACAAATTTTCGCGTAAAAATGAAATCAGCATTCGCGCTAGTGTAAGAATTCATAAGCAATCGATCTATCACGTAGTGGGGTGGGCGCAATATCTGTCTCTCTTGTCGGGAGGAGATTGATTTGCGACCTGAGAAATTCCTTTCCCGTGTCACCGTGTCCTCAGCCTGACTTTTAGCTGTTTTCGACATATATACATAAGAGTCTAGGTTGGTGGGATGAGGGAAAAATCAATACAAAAGTACGCAAGTTATGCCCATAAACCATTGTTCAGTTACAACTACCATAGAATAATGAACGTATTACACGTATGATGCATGTTGCCTGTCAGTCTCATTGTCTGTTCGTCTGCCCGTCTCTCTCTCTCTCTCTCTCTCTCTCTCTCTCTCTCTCTCTCTCTCTCTCTCTCTCTCTCTCTCTCTCTCTCTCTCTCTCTCTGCCCCCCCCCCCCCACACACACACACACAGGTTAAAAGAAAACAACCTGGAATCTTATTATGCAGCAAGCTATTTAATATGATGTTTTCAATGAACAGACTTTGAATTTTTGTTCCGAATTCACACCCGCGCACTCACTCAATCACACAGCCAAACATAAATATATACCCAAAACTCTATACTTTTCACTACCAAACTTGAGCGTACCAAATTCTCACACGTCTTCCAGACTTTTCCATCTCCCAAACTCCAACTTTCTTTGCTTTCTCTTAGCTTTCCCCTGCGCGTCTCAGAACCCTATTTTCGGCAAATTATGTAAGTGCTAACCCTAGTTGCCCTTCCTGCCCAGGGCCTGTGGCTGGACCGTCTGTACAATGATTGGATAATGCTCCTCCTCATGGTATTGATTTCGTGAAGTTCTTGTCGTTAGTTTTAATGTATGTCTACACCGGGCTGGGTAAGAACTTTTCTCCTCTATTATTATTATTATTATTATTATTATTATTATTATTATTATTATTATTATTATTATTATTATTATTATTATTATTATTATTATTATTATTATTATTATTATTATTATTATTATTATTATTATTATTATTATTATTATTATTATTATTATTATTATTATTATTATTACTACTACTACTACTACTACTACTACTACTACTACTACTACTACTACTACTACTACTACTACTACTACTACTACTACTACTACTACTACTACTACTACTACTACTACTACTACTACTACTACTACTACTACTACTACTACTACTACTACTACTTCTTTTACTAATGTTATAATAATCATCATCGTCATCATCCTCATCATCATCGTCATCATTACCACCATTATTTTATTGTCAATAAACTTTTCACAATTTTTTTTTCTTTTTTGCAAACGTTCTGACTTTGATGCGTATTTCATTCATTTTCATCGCAGCTTTAGTAGTGATGTTTACTTTTTATCGCGCAATGTATTACACAGTTTGGGTAGAGGTGCACTTTCTTTGAAGGAAAAAAAAAAATAGAAAGATGCTCCAGGTAAATACCCGTGCTAATTTTGTCCTAGAAAACTATTGCCGTTTAATCCAACATGTATAGACTCATCCGTCGTCTTTGTTGTCGTTTTTGTTTTTGTTGGTGATGATGATGATGATGATGATGATGATGATGATGATTTCTTCAAGTTTTTAAGGACGTCGACTATTTAGAGCCTGCTTTTCCTATTCCAATATAACGATCCCATCGATTTGATCTTGTGCGTCATGTCTGACCGGCGGTGACATGTGAACACTGTCTTCTCCCTGTACATAATGCTGGATCAAGGTGTGTAATTTTATTCCCGTTGTTATCGTCTGCCTGAAGCCACACCGTCGCCAGATGGTCCTGTGAATAGATTTAAATTCTGCCGCCAATCGATCGAGATTTAAAAAACAAAAATGTATATAAAATAAAAATCTCGGCTTCGGATTTGATGGAAAATAGAATTTTTTATACAAAACATGAATGATGAAAAAGAGAAGCATACAAAAAGAATGCTGTTAAAGAAGAAAATTTCGGGCTTCGGTTGTCACCTTGATAGAGATAGATTGTTGTTTTCAATTTCGTGGGCAATGCATTCTCTCTCTGTCCCTATGCGTTATTTAAGCTGTAGTTAACGATCGTGTGATACCTTAATGGACATGCTCTCGATACCTAGATCTATCTGTAATTTAAAGCAGTTGGATGCCTCATTACGTCAACTGTAAATCTAACAGGCTATGCTATGGACTTCTCTCCTTCTCTCTCTCTCTCTCTCTCTCTCTCTCTCTCTCTCTCTCTCTCTCTCTCTCTCTCTCTCTCTGTCTCTGTCTCTGTCTCTGTCTCTCTCTCTGTCTGTCTGTCTCTCTCTCTCTCTCTCTCTCTCTCTCTCTCTCTCTCTCTCTCTCTCTCTCTCTCTCTCTCTGACTCTGTCTCTCTCTCACTCTCTCACTTAAATCGGTTGTTTTTAACCTGAAAGCTCATAGGTCTAATAGATCTCTTCAGGACAGATTATAACCTTTATACTGAACAAACTTCAAATTTTCATGACCACCGACGTCTACGATTTTTCAGAATCAGCTTCTATGGTTCATTGCTATATTACCACTGAAAGCGGAACGTGTTAGGACTATCCTATTCCACTCAGCAAGAGGACTGTTTATTTTGTCACAAGGTTGTCAAGCAAATTCGATCCGGCATTTGGTTGTTTAGATTTTATACCTGTATTAATATTTAAAAGAGGTATAGCATAAGTTCTTGATCATCTCAGGTTCTCACGAGTCAGTCCTATTTGTTCTGAGTCACTTTCATACCAGATTTGTCTGTTGAAATTGAACACATATAAATAGCATTCCTAATAGTAAGTGTTCCTCAGTCCCTAAGACCTTTTGAGAATACAAAAAAGGATGGATAAACTTTATATTATATGGATTCTACTATATTTCTCCCCCCTCTCTCTCTCTCTCTCTCTCTCTCTCTCTCTCTCTCTCTCTCTCTCTCTCTCTCCTCCATCTCTATCTATCTACGCTCTTTCAGACTAAAACGTCAAGTAACCCATTAGATAGGATGCGGTCAATTCTTGTCTGTGACCATTAGGTATTGGGGTCTGGATTCCAGCTGACCAGCTGTATCCTTGCACTTGATGGCAGTCTATGGTTGTAGGGTACGATGACATTACACTTATTAGTCGTTGCATCTGAAAGGGGAAAATAAGCAGTTTGATTAGCCTGCTATGCGCAGGTCATAAACCCACAGTGGCCTATTGAAGGTGCAGGTTCTAGAACATACACACTGTGTGATACTCACTCTGACTCTCTCTCTCTCTCTCTCTCTCTCTCTCTCTCTCTCTCTCTCTCTCTCTCTCTCTCTCTCTCTCTCTCTCCTTCTCCACTCCCTCCATCTCTCTCTCTTTCTCCACTCCCTCTGTCTCTCTCTCTCTCTCTCTCTCTCTCTCTCTCTCTTTCTCCACCCCCTCCCTCTTTCTCTCTCTCTCTCTCTCTCTCTCTCTCTCTCTCTCTCTCTCTCTCTCTCTCTCTCTCTCCCTCTCTCTCCTTATTGAAACAAAACAAACAGGAGCTATCCTCATCTACATTTAGCTGGCCTAAACCACCATAATCTGGCTTGAATGGGAGAGGAAATGAGCAAGTCCCTCATTTCATGCGTGGAACCCGCATCAATCTCTCCCCTCCCACTTCCCCTCCCGCGCCATTTTTTCCCCGTTAAATCTTACATTTCCCATAGCTCTTGTCTGCCTTGTTATACTTGTTATCATGTCATGGATGTGTTTCGACAATTCCTGTTCACTACCCCAGGATGTTTTTTACCTCAAGGCCTGGACTTGTCAGCCACAGCCAGCCAGATATATATGGGCACATGTAGCTCAACAAGTCGAGTACCGCATAATAAGTACATGGCCAAGTTTGCCCTCCGTTCCACTCACTTTTTTTTATAGGCTGTAGAACAATTAATCATGATTAGATGTACGTCGATACTGGCACGTGAGTCTGAAAGGATCTTGTTTAGTGTCACTGTCAGTACCAGCTGAAGCAGGCTAACTACAGCGTGTGCTGAATACGTTTTGCATACACTCCACAACGATATTTCTGTTTTAATTACGCCTATTATATCTGCAGTGTCATAGTCAGGCAAGTTATTTTTGTGATAGCAGAGCTTACAAGATGCAAAATCGCGAGATCATTGACCGTTACTGTATCATTAAGTGTGAGGCCTTGTATATGACGCCGTGACAGAATTAAACTAGAGCGTTTAACCATTAAAAACAGCAGAATACATGAACTAGTAGGCTCACCGCTAGTCTGTAGTACCGTACCTTTCGTATTAAAAAAACTAAACTGGAAACTCGATACTGTTGTAACAATCGAGCGACTTGCCCGTCAGCTGGTGGCGCACACCTGTGATAGTTGCTCCGGGGTCTCTTGATTTGTTGATGAGCACATTTCCTGGACTTGACACTCACCAAATTTTTCCCAAACTCTCGAACAAGAAGATGGAGATCTAGAGAACCTGAAATTATATGATGGCTCATCGATTTAAGAGTGTTATAAGTCTCTTCAGCAGGCCGTGTGTAATGTGCCGGAATAAGTGAGCTCTTGTTCTTCTCTTCAAATGTGTAAAATTAAAGAGTGGCTTTTTTTTTTTTTTTTTTTTTTGCGTTCCACCTCCACGTACATGTATTAGCATCACTGACTGCTAACAATAGCGTGATAATGTCACGCGGGGGTGAGTGTAACTCAGCTTGTTAACTTGTTCTGTTCCTCGATACGTGACACTGGTGTCTGTCTCTGTAGAGCTGCCGGCGGGTGAAACTGGCTCCTGTTATTGAATGATAACGATTTCTTGTTGGGAAATCTTTGGTCCTTTGTTCCTCCCACACGTTACTTTTTTTTCTTTTGGATTAGCTTTTAAAGGGCATCTGCGACGGAAATTACCGCGAGAATCAATAGTTATTAACGACTGGAGATGCGGCACACGAAGGATCCGCCGGTGTTTTCTATTAGGCTCTATTTAGTGATTTCTTTTACATTTAAAAAGAAAAAAAAAAAGATTGTTTTATCCACGGGCATGACTGTACGGCCCTTTTTTTTTTCCTTTATGAAATATTCTATTATTTTTAATTTTATAGGATATTCCATATAAAACTTACGTGATGAAGTATGGTGTGCCGTTCTGTGTTTTGATGGTGTATGCTACGGCCGATGTGCGGGGACACAAGATGATTCATTTCACAATAATCCGCGGTGTTTACATGATACATCATATTTCTCTGTTTCGACAATCTTCATAAACAACTGGAATTCAGTAAGATTCATTTCGATAACCTTTGGATCTTGTTGAGGCAGTTCGTTTTGCGGTAGACTAGCATGCACGCATATTTTCTAGTATTTACGCAAACGCCTTTAAGTAATCCTTCGTTGTTTTTTTATTATTAACGTCTTGACCGTGCATGCTTTTATACAAAAAGAATTCCTTGAAGCATGAAATAAGGATTTGCTCAGCATAGCAAAATTACCCATACCTAGAAACCTCTAAATAGGACGTGACTAATTTACCTATAGGGGTGACAGTTTCTGAACTGTCTGGTGTGATATTCAGCAAGGAGTGACCCAGATTTCACGCAAAGAACCAGGTCAATATATATTTTTTTAATGACAAACGCTGTTGGTGTTAGACGAAATACTGTTTTGCGTCTAGTAAACCGAAATGATCATTATTATCCGTCCCTCTCTCTCACTCTGCATACAGATTATTCAGATACTCTGTTGTTTTCTGGATTCTATGCAAGGATGTACAATCACCCCTTGCTTTTGCGATTTATCAATAAATGACTAGCTTAATTTGAGACTCATTTGTGAACAAAAGCTTTGACTTAAATAAGTATAGGATGTAATAACATTATTCAGTTTGTTTTGTTATAGCTGATTGTTGGCTGTTAATATTTTGCCGTAACATTTATTTGCACGTCATATTTTGACAAGGCGATTATTTTTTCTTGAAAGAGTTAAGATTTTCTTCTCCTTATGTCTGTGCCATCTCACAACAGACTATTCGACAAAATTGAAGAACATTCTGTGACAGTTTGTGAGCTTCTTTCTAAATCGGGCATTTTTTTTAAAAGTTCTATTTGCTCTCTTCGAGTTGGATTATACTGTTCAATGGCACTGCTTTGTTCAAACAACAGACAGATGGACATCGCATCTTAAGTGAGGCATACAGCAAAAGAACTAAATAATCCGTGGAACCAAAGATGTTAAAGCACAACACATCCAGGACCCGAACTGTCCGTTGACCAGATTCCCCAGCTACGTGTGGGTGTCCCTCATGCTGGCGGCAGGATGGCGGACTTGGACTCCACGGGCGGTGGCTTGGTGTGGCAAGCCTATGGCTACCTGGACAGATTCCCTCCTACACACTACCTGATGCTACTAGGCAGCATGTATGTGGAGTTCCTGATGGACCGCGGTGTGCTTGTCTTGCTGTCCTTCCTCGCAGGCATCCTCACTCTGCTGGCGATGGAAGCATTTGTCTTGTGGAGGCTGTACAACAGGGCGGCGCCTCAAGCCCCGCCAGAATTTGCCGCCTCGGAAGTCCGTTTGCCGGATGTAAGTCGCTTAATTCATCTTGTGGACTTAGCTTTTTTTTTTTTTTTTTTGAAAGTTTCATCATCCTGTCAAGGCATGAAAAAAGCTAATTCTTTTTGGTTTAGAGTCAATGATTTACGTCTTTGAATTAGTTTAAAAATGAAAAAAAAAATGATATATATTTAGTGAGAGTGTGGGGCAATCATCTCGATTACATTTAAGACAAAAAGTCATGGATATTGTTTCTGATTTGGCTGCTGGCTCTCCAAACAAACAGAACAAATTGATTTTGCTTCTTCTGAATTCCTTGAGCAGGTGTTGTTCCCAGAACTTAAGTATATCAAGGGTTGGGTTTTTTTTTTTTATCTTATCAAAGCACCTGTTAATTGTTATCCACTCATAAAAATAGTTACCAAAAGTGCTCAAGCTATACTTAGTAACTTTCATATTTTTCAGCTCAATGTTCTGGCTGCAATAAAAGAAAAAAAATGTTGGCTTTGGTGGTCAAGTCTTTCTAGTTCTTGCCTTCTATCTGTATAGTTACAATTTATATTTTCATTAACTTAAATATTCTCAATCATCGTTTTTTAAGACCTTCATTCTTTTATTTTCCAGGTCCTGAAAAGCAGACTAGGCGATGACGTGCGCAGTAAGAAAGAAGACGGTACTTGGTTCAATTTTTTCCTGCAATTCATGTTTTCTGAACTCCAAGACTCACTTCAGATACGCAGGTCAGTATTGATTTGACTCTCTTAGTTACTGGATCCTGAACTATCATTTTTCAATTTTTGTTTGTTATTCTAAAGCGTTGCCTAATTCGTAGTTTTCATTTTGGAAATTGATATCCTGGAGCATTTTATCTGCATGCATGTAATACAAATCAATCCCAGTTACTTGATATCAGTTAGATATAAAGAGGCTCAAGTGTGATGAAATCTGAGACCTTTCACGACACATAATTTTTTGCTTCATAATTAATAAAGAATAATTATTCTGGAATGGATAATATGGGACAGATTGCTAAAAGAAAATATGTTTATCGAACAACAATGGTATGCTGACACATTATTTTAAAAAAGAAATACAATTTTTCAGATTTTTGACCAAGAAAATACAGACTGAGTTTGAAGAGATACTGAGATCCAGAAGCGGAATTCTGGTTGATGAGCTTTTTGTGAGTATTGCTTATGAGCATAGCTTAAGAGATATGGGTAGTGATTTGAAAAACTTTGTCTTCAAGTATTTTTACATCAGTTTCTTTTTCAGTCATACATTCTATTTTTCATGTTAAGTAATAATAATGACAATAACAATAATAATGATGATACTACTAATATTGATAATAATGATAATAATAATAATAATAATAATAATAATAATAATAATAATAATAATAATAATAATAATAATAATATTGATGATAAAATGATAATAATAATAATAATAATAATAATAATAATAATAATAATTAATCATCATTATAGCAAAAATAATAATTTAACTTTGAAACTAAAAGCAATGAGGGGATACCAACTTCTGTGGTTAATTTGAAATCTCACCAACCTCAAATTGTTAAAGTTAGAGCATTCCAAATCTACATCAATTCTAGAGGAAAGAAAAAATGTTACTTTAAAGTGTCATGTGTTAGTCCAAAGCAAACCAACAATAGTGAGTACAATACACTGAGATGAACAAAAGATAAAGTTAGAGCGGTTGAAAATAATAGCTATTGACGAAAAAAACACAGGGCTATGTAAGTGGATAGCAGAGAAAAACTAAATGTCAATAACATGATTTGTAGGCTGAGAGTCACACTGTTCCATTTCTTTTATCATATATGAAATCACAGAAGGTTAGAAGTGAGACCTTTTTGACCTTCTGTCCCTCTTAGCTTCGTGATTTCAACTTAGGAGACAACTTTCCAGTTTTTATGGGAATCTCTGTTGATAAATCTGATGTGGTTGCTGATGTGATACAGGTGAGCATTACATTTTTTTTTGTAGAATATTTGTAATGCAGTAGATTTTTGAAGGGAAAATGTTGATCTTTCAAAGGATAATGTCACAATATGCTTATATTATTGACCTTTGCAAAGATGTTATAATAACTATGCAATTGGTCCTTATTTACAGCAAAAATATAAATATTTTTACCAGGAGAAAAGAAGCTTTGGTAGAAGATAAAGAGACACAGCTGTGAAGAAAAAAATCATACTGCATTTTTAGCTGAATTGTAATTTTTCTTAATTTTGTTTTTCTCTTGTTTTTAGATGAGCAGGAGATGAAATTCCTAAGGTGAAAAAATTCACTGTGGTTTCATGTAAAAAAGCACGAACATTGCTTCTGTTTTTACTTATCAATCGCTCTATGTACTGCATTTCCCACAATGGACTTGTCATTGTTGATTCTCATAGGCGAGTTTTCTACTCATTACTTTAAAGTTGACTGAGAAAAATAGAAGAGAGTCATAGTAAAAGGTATAAGTGTGTCAAATTGTGAAGGAACTTTGGTGTGTTCATCTGTCAAGATCTTGTCATGTACTTTATATTAAAAAATTAATTAATGAATATGAGACAAAAAGTATTCTCACTTTTCCTTTTGTTTAAAAGTCAATTGCTTTTTTGTGCCTTTTTTTTTGGACGAAAACATTTTAAAATTGCTCATTATATAGCATTTAGATTGGCCTAAGTCTCTGACCAAATAGTATTAAAGAAAGTGTAGTAAGAAATAATAGTTTAACATCAAATTTGAAGGTTTACTTGGTATGTCTGAATATCAGAGTATCATATACTTCACCCAGACCCTAGACATTCGAGCCAGGATAATGTATGATGGAGGCTTCCAGATAGCAGTGGATGCAGCTCTCCCCTTTGGTCGTGTTGCCTTCGTCTCTGTTCAAGTTCTCAAAGTCCGTGGTTTGCTGAGGTTTCGCTTCAGCAGACATCCATTCAGTCATTGGTGTATGTCATTTTATGAAGTAAGTCTCATTACTTTTGAAGGAACTTGCTATGAGAATAATAAAGAAGATTTTTTAATTAAAACTGAATTAGTACTGAGAAGATGTAGTTCAGTTATACAACAAAATCAAATATTTTCAAAAATTTGAATCGGGATAGATTATAAGTGAGGTATGTGAAAACATGTGAACTTAACTACTTGAAATTATTTGAAAATATTTGTCTCATACAATATTTATTCAGGAGCCGGAAATAGACTTGGATGTCTCTGCCCAACTTGATGGTCGACCTATGCCCAAGCTCAAAGGCATCTTTGCCAATCAGGTGATATGGATGTCTATAGTTTTATAGCTTCTTATCTTCTTTTCTTATCAAGGAAAGAAGATCAAAACTTGTTTTATTTTTAAAAAAAGTTAATAGTTAAGCCTTTAATCCTTAATTAAAAAAAATTGTTGGAAACATCCATAGCTTTCCATTCTACCATCCAATTTTTTAAAACTTTCCATAATTTTTAAGTATCCACTTATGTACCTATGAACTTTAAATATTTAAAATGGTTGCTTTTTTTTTCATATAGAAAAGTGCTCTGTTTTCATATATTTTTGAAAGGATTCTTATTAAGAAAGCACTGCATATTCTATTACTCAAGACTTTTTTCCATAGGTATGCATATTTATAGTGATGAAGAACTATAAGATAATTTTGATTCAGACACAGTGTTACCCCTAAAATAATGACTTTTTGATTTTTCCATTGCAACATCATTTTTTTTTCTGCAGATCAGACGCATTATCCGCAAGAAGCACACTTTGCCAATGTACAAAATGCGCTTCAAGCCTTTCTTCTACCCACATGTTGATACTGAGCGCAGCTCTGGCCAGAGCATTAGAGTGGATGGCGTGGAGGTGGGCCATGGGGTGTTTGAAGTGACCATCAAGGGAGCAAGTAGGCTGCGCTTCATACCCAAGGGGGCTTATTTTTACTGTACAGCCTCAGTTGGTAAGTGATAAAGGTGGGCAGTGAGGAACTTTTTTTTTACACCATACAAGGGCTTCTTATTATGTTTACTATGGAGGCTGTTTATTCGGTCATGGTGCTCAAAAATTAGATTTGTTTGGATTGCTACTTACTAAGATGAAGTATTATCACTCATGTTGAAAGAATGGCATCACAACTCAGAAATTGACACCAAAGCAGGCAGTAGTTGAGAGTTTAGATTCTCCCCCTCTATCTTCTTAAATGATCACTTTTCTATTTGAGTTCTATCTTTTACTATGTTTATCATGAATTAGTATACAAATTTTTCCAATTATTACTTTCACACCTACAATATTAATACATACGCAACTGTAGAAATTGATTTCGGAAAATATTAATTTTCATTTTTGTTTATCTTGGCTAGATGCACTACCGTGGAAACAGAAAGTTGCTGAGGAGAGAAAGAAGAGAGAAATTGTTACAGTTGAGTTGGTCAAGGTTTCAGCAGATCAGTCACTTGGCATGACTGTCAAAGATGTAAGTTAAGATCTTCAAAAAGTTCATTATTTACATAGAACTGAATGTGATTTGTATACATGGTGTCATTTATAAGTGGTTTTAAGTCCTCTTATTTTAGTTCTTCATTTCCACACATGCATATAATTTTTGTTAGCAAATAATTTGTTTGAAGATAATGCAAATAGGCTTAATTCAGGGCACACAAAAGTGATTATTCTCTTTAGCAGCATGTAGACTTCATGCATGTATTTTTCTATATTTTTTTTCAGGAGTTGCTGCCAGATCGACTGCACCCTGTAGTGGTAATAGAAGGAATTATTGTTGGAATGCCTGCCCACATGGCCAACTTGAAAGATGTGAGCTGGTTTAGAAATTTAAACATTTATAGGATGGTTGACTGGATTATTGCACAGAAACCTAAGTCTGATTATTAGCATGCAGAGGTTGAAACAGTTAGGACTTACTTTGTGATCTTAGCAGTGAAATTTAGCAAGGCCAAAATTGACCATGAAACAGCTTGGTTTTTTTTTAAATTGAATTTTCGTTCAGTAAATTGTAGTATCTAAAGGGTGCATACCCAGATTTTTTCAAGCATTTCAAACAAACCTATGGGATGCAGAGCAGAGTTGAAAATTGATATATCTCTCCACCACAAATAAATTCATCAAACAACAGCCTTACTTGAATCTGAGGTAGGAAGCATCTGCAGATCTGAGGAGCAAAGGTCTTGATGATTTATAAAGAAGAATATTGAAGGTGATTTTTAGATTTTAGCAAGAGTGTCAGTGAGTTTACAAAACTTATTTATGCTTTTGTTTTTCTTAATTTTTGCACTAGTTCTGCATTTGATATATTCTTGAAGATGAAGAACTTCTGTAGAATTATATACGTTAAAATATGCTATTGCTTGCATTTTCTAACACATCGTAATTATTTTATGTTTATCTCAATGTTTTCAAAGTAATTGTAACTAACATGACTGTTACTGCTGAAGAAATCCCAGCTGAGCAGATTTATGAATTATTCATTTCCTTAACGGTGGCTGAGATTGTTTTTGTAATTTTTTTTCTTAAGGGTGAAATTCTTGTAGGTGTTTCTGGCAGTAAAGTATCTTCAGCCAAAGAGGCTATGAAGAGCTTAAAATGGACCAAAGAAAACAAGTAATGTATATTTTGTATTGAATTTGTTAATTTCTGAACTTTGCTTTTCTTTACAGCTGTAGGAAAATTAGAAACATTCTTTAACGCTTATTTACGATCCAAGTAATAAGAGCTTTTTTTAATTTGAGTTACTTTCATTTTGTTGTCAAAAAATAAATTTATAAACCAACAGCATAATACAAGTGTCCAACTTGAAAAATATTTAAAAAAAACCAAGGACTCAAGTTGAGTTCATAAAGGTTTGGTCATTTCTTGACTTGCAATTTATGACATCAAATACTTAAATTTAGAAATTCAGCAATTTTGTTCTGCAAATAGTATGCCATTTGCTTTGGACCCAAATGAACAAGGTGTTGAAAAGTAGGCATATTCTTAATGGCGTAATCTAAGTCTTGATTTAATGTTTTATTCAATTTTGATGTACAATGATTCATGCAGGATAGAAATACAGATTGAGCGTCGGGAACTACAGCAAGAATTCAGTGATGATCTGTCAGTAAATAGTGTAAGTGATGACTTAAGATTTGCTTCATTTGTTTCAAATTTATGTTGCATTTTGTCATAAAAGCAATTGTACAGTTTTCAATATTTATTTATTGTGGAACACTCTCTTTCTTATGTTTATGCAGCATTGACTTTATAACTTAACTTAACATTGAAAAGTTATGAAGTAATATAATTTTCTCACCAAAATACATATATTCAAGAAGTTGGTTGCTTGGATAAAGCTTCCATTGATTTAGACGAAGGAAAAGCAAAGGAAACGCATATCTACTAGTCATAATTCTCTCTTATTTTTCAGAAAACATCAACTTATAAACTTGATGGATCCCCCAAATTCGTGACCAGATCTTTGCCTCCATCTACCCAGAGTTCCCAGGATTCAATAAAGGTAGAATTACTTTTCCCCAATGTCCATCTTTGCTTTGTATTTCCATATATTAGTCTTGTCTCAAAATTGCTTATCTTTTGTCTAACAGCACTTTTGTCATATTTTTCAATTTTTCATCAAGCAGAACTGTTATCTTAATCAATCTATAGAAACAAAACAAAAAGAAACAGAAGAAAGATTTTTGTTGAAAGTCAAAGAGCTGTGCATAGTTCAAATAATATGCTTTGTTATATATCAATATATCCATACAAAAGGATTGTTTAAACATTACAACCTCCTCTTTTTCTCATGAACAGAATGCTTCAAATCTCACCAGCAGCTCTCGCAAAACTATATCTAAACCTGCTTGTGAGGTAATGTTTCATCTTGAGTTTGTCATTTTTTGATACATATCTAGACTGATTTATTTCCTGCAATACAGGCTAAAGTTGAAAAAAAAAGCTCAATTTGTCTGTGGGTGTCAACACTCTAAAGATTTCTTTGACTTTTGGTAACCACTATGTTTGTATCTTTTCTTGTTCAGTTTTACTGCCTGATCAAAGTTTGTATCTTTTAATTCTTTGTGCACCAAAGATCTTTGCTGATGAGGTCCTTTGAGTTTATTGCATCATGATTGTAGGGAGTCAAATTTATGTCTCGTCAAAAAACTTCTGATAAAGTAAAGCATCTTATTGGCAAACAGGCCATTACTTTATTCAATCCTTGTTTATTTAGAAACTTAGTTTTAAGTCTCTGTCATGACAAATTTGTGTTTTATTTTTTGCTCTCACTTATCAAACTAGAATCCAACATGGAATCAAAAGTTTATTTTTACTGTTGACCCAAGTCTTCATTACCTCAATGTCTGTTTATGGAGCAAAGGGGGAGACTACTCTGGTTCTTCTGAGGTTCTCAAATCGGCAAAACATGATGTCTTAGTAGGCTATGTAAGTTGAAAATTATGACAGAAATAATCTTAAAGAGTAATATATCCACAGCTTATTATGTGTCCAAACATAGTGAAAAGAAATGTAAGGAGGAAGTTAAAATTATATTTTTTTTATACTGAGTTCGACTTATTCACATCTGGCACTTTTCCTCTTACAAAATGGAGGTTAGGAGATCTGGTGTGTATTTTCTTTTACTTAAAATATGTAAATCGTGACCATAGTAGTTTATTGGTGAATTAAATGCACCTTGATAGACTAGTTTCAAGCCATATGCTATGAATTGGGACTAATGAATGCAATATTATTTAATTTTTTTCCATTATTTTTTAATTTAGGACACATTATAAAATAATTCTACTTTGGTAACTGTAGGTGTCAATCAAATAGGATCCAAAAGAAAAAAAAAGTATTTCAAATTGTATGAACCTTTAATGATTAAAAAAAAATATAATTATTTGAAAACCTTTCAGGCTAGTTTGAATCTAGACGATATTTACCTCCACTGCCTTATTACTCTGAATGGTTCCCTGTCAGACAGAGTGAAATTGAAACATGGCCACTACAAAACTGAGGCAGAGTAAGTCTTTTTCTTAAAAAAAAAAAAAAACGAAAAAAAACAGCCTAATGAGATTTGTAAAGCAATTGTACTTATCATGTGGATATGTTTCATGTTTTGCATTGCTCAAAGAGATGGAATGAAATTTTCTGGAACCCTGTTTCCTAGTGGTCTTATGCATCAATTGCAGATATATGGTTTCATCAACAGCTCTGATGAGATTTTCTGGTTAATGTTGCTGTAATTTCACTTGAAAATAGTGAAAAAAAATTCAAAAGATGGAAAGCAGGGAAGATAAAAAAAAATTGTTTGAATGTAAGATTGGAGCGATAGAACTCATGTTCATGTATCTACACAGTTATTGATAAGTTCTGAGAAAGCTTAACATTTCTTTCCCCAAATCTAGTTAAACACATTCATCAGAAATATGTGGCAGTAAACTACTGAATTGTGATTTATCAATGTTTTAGACTCTTCAAATTTCAAAGTTACTAATTTTAAAGTGATGAGTCGATTTTTTTAATGATTCATTTTATAAATGCTGTACAGGCTCATTAAGGAGTGGTCAGTTCATAAAGGCTGGGACCCAAACCAGATGTATGGTGACCTCAGCTTAGGATTTCACTTCCACCCAACCCAACTAAGCTCAAAGCAGCGACAAGGCATGGCTAGTTGTCGTGCCACTTCCTCCAAAGCAGGGCTTGACAACTTCCTGATGCAGTCTGATGTTTTGAAAGGATCAGGGTCTCCTAACTACAACAGTAAAGAGGCCACAACAGACCATGCTTCTAGTGTTGATGGAAATGAAAAGGTCGCCTCTGGGTCCGGAATAGATGATAAGAGGTAGGTCTTCAAAAATTTTGAAGCACTTTGAACATGCTAGAGATTATGATTTTCCTTTAATTTCAAATGTCTCCTGCCAATAACAAAAGCTCAGAAATATTTAGAGACATTTAAAATTACAGGAAAAAGGTAATCTCTAGAATGGTATATTTATAACTTGGAAGGGATTAAACGAAAGCAAGCTGGCCATCTTTCTTTGAAGATTTTGATCATGATTTCACTACAAAAAATATGCAGTGAGCTGATGTTAAAGTCAGGTCACAGACTATCTGTAATTTTAGATTATGAACACATGATGATTTGTCAGAGATATATGCCATTGTATTGATGGATTCTTCTATTTATTTTATTTGAAAAAGGTAAACTTTGTGTTCTTGTTGGTTTTGTCCTAATAGGGAGCACCATGAAGGTCATCACCAGTTTGACAGTACAACATTCATTTCTGCTACGTTTTGTGATTATTGCGGAAGGAAGGTAAGTCCTGTGTAAAATATCTGATTAGCTGTTGTTTTTTTTTTTTTTACACAATTTCTCCTGGTAGTTTTTCCTTAATTTAAAAAGTGAAATATTTAGAAATGATTCAAAATACTTATAAAAAGATTTTGGAAAATCTAGCTCCCAATGAAGGTTGCCTCTTTGTCGACAAACCCTATTATCGCAAAGTGCTTCTTGTCATTTCTTTTAAATCATAATTCTGCTGAATTGTTAAATGAAATAGTTCTCTGTCATGGTTTTTTGACAGTTTGAACTGTCTTGTGATCTATTGGCTTTCAAAAAGAAGTAGGAAATGGAGACCTTAATGTTATTAAAGTTGCATCTGGTCACATCTGTAGAGACCAATATATTGATTATATTTAGAAGATGACATTTTAAATCACAAGTGCAAGCCTTCTAAATTTAATGCTCATGCTCTAAAAGAAAACTTATCATTGAGATGCCATGCTTTCTGCTAAAATTCTGTAAAAATAATTTGGAACAACTAAAGGAGTAACAATTTTTTTAAAATTCTCAGCATAATTTATTAAATCATAATGCTAATTTTCACATAAATTAGACTTATTTGCTTGGTCCTTTTTTAAACAAGCATTTAGTTGTCTTCTGCACAAATTTTGCTTTTCATGCAATGTATCTTTTCGAGCAAAAGCATTCTTCAGTGAATTCTTTTCAGCTATGTGTATAGCATCAACCTCTGGTGAATAAATTTAATTTTTTTTAAAATGAGACCTTCTCAGCACACTTACTGAAGAGGCATTGACATCCCATCCCACCCTTACTCTACTCCCTCACATGTCCTCTCGACCTCCATATCTCTCTTTTTGTTCTCTTTTCAACCTTCAAGAGTACAAGATTAAAACAGAGAACTTTATATATATATATATATATATTATATATATAAAAGGATTAAAATGAGTTAAGTTAGATTTTTTTATCTGTTATCTAATTTTAGATCTGGATGAAAGACGCTTTTAAGTGCCGAACCTGCAGCATGGTGTGTCACAAAAAATGTCTTGTCAAATGTTTGGTCAACACAGTTTGCACAGAGTAAGTTTTGATTTTTAAAAAAAAAAGATACCAACCATGACATTTAAAGATATTACTAGCTAAGGGATCATGAAAAATTTCATTGTAACTAAATTTATTATCTTTCCTTGAGTTGTTGATTGCGTCATTTATAATGTTTTGGATGAATAACATCTTTAATGCTGTACTGCTTTATTATTTTATTTTTAAGAGCTACAGGAATATAGTCTTTATCCCAAGCTAACTTTGACCTTATCTATCAACTTGCTATTATGAATATGTAGTGCATTTGAAAAATTTTATACTATACAATTTATAGGAAATTCTACCAAGCAGAATGAATAATTTTACTGTCTAATAATTAGATCTGGTGTGAGGAAAAGAGATGCAGAGGATGAAGTTTGGAAACCACTGCAGGCAACAGGCAAACCTGCAGCTAATACAATACGTGTGGATTATGATGGGCGCAAGCTAGGTAAGCAGATTTGAAATGTTTTCATTGATTTATAATACAGATTTTTTTTATTGGCAAGAACGTATTTATTTTCAGCAAATTGTCTATGTATCATGAAATTTTGGTTTTTCATGTCTGTCAATTAATTTTTAATACTAAGTATTTAAACATCACAGTTTTTTCTTCAATGTGTTCTCATATTAAACTTTATTCTAATGTTCTGAGAAATTTACCAATAAAAAAAATAAAAATGGAAGTGGAGCAAGCATGTTCTTGGTTGCAATCTTTTTCAGATGAAAATGTTATGAAATAAAAAATTTAAAGGTATATTTGTATAAATTTTTTTTCTTTCAATTCTTCTTTTGTTACACTCATCCATCTGTTTCCTGAAGAATGCTTGAAACCTGATTTTGATACCTTTGTTTAAAATAAATTTTTGTTTTGTGTCTCCAGTAAAAGACGAAGAGACTGATTTGGATGTTGTAGAAGAAGTAAGTTTTCACTGTATTTCCCGATTGTTTAGTTTGGACTATAGAGTGTGGGAGCTCATGATGAGCAGCCTCTAATATCCTTGCTTTTGCATAATTAACATTGGTATGTTACATCCTCATATCTTTTTTAAATACATTTGTGTTGACAAAATAACAGGTCATAAACAATTTGCTTTTTGTTGCTTGGGGATCCTCTTTTCTGTGCATGTTTGCAAATACTCTTATCAGTTGTGTATATTTAGCAAACTAACCATCGAATGTTCCTTCAGGATTTAACCATAAATTGTCAATTTTTGTGCTTTGTGCAGTTTTGAAACGAAAAAAGCTTAAATCAAAGGCTTTTCATATCATCTTTTCTCCCTGCCATAAGTTTTAATGCATATTTTATGAACTACTTTACACTAATTATGGTTGCGGGACAGATGTTTCTGAAATTCAGGATAAGCAGAATGTTGTGTCATTTTAGTGTATTATTCTGTAACAATTTTTTTTAATCTTTGTAACTGTCTACATGATGTAAATATATCAGTCCTTTCATGATTGTGGATACTAACTGTCTTGCAATCATATAAAAATTCTTTAATATTTTGATTAACTGAAAACTGAAGCTCAAAAGATGTATGATATATATATATATATATATATATATATATATATATGCAGTTTTTTTTTTCAATGTAAGTTAAACAAATCCAAAGGAAAAAAAAAAAGATTAATCAAGTTTGCCATTTTTCTTCAAGGCAAGTTTCCTTTCTGCAGTAATGGTAAAAAGGAATCTTTTATGGAAGCATTTCTCTTGCAAAAAAAGTAATTCACATTTTTTGTTCCTAAATTAAAAAAAAAGAAATTACAGATAAAGTGAACTAAGTTAATTCTTTTAATGAATAGGCACTTGGGTTTGTAAGATTTAATACTAATAACATATTTGAGCAAAGTATTTTATTAATTTTTTTAATAAAGGCAGTAAGTTGTGGTTAGAGTCTGTGTATGCTAATGGCATTTATTCCATTTGTTTTTGGTTTTTTTGCAACATCTATTTTTTTGCAGCCCCATTTCTGGCTTTTCAGGTTTTTTTTAGCCCTGCGGCTGCTTACTCGATTAATTTGGTGTTTTGTGGAAACAAAGTTCTTATCCATTTTAAATCTTGATCAATCCCTTTAACAGTTTTTAACATTGATTGTTGTGGGTAAAAATCTGTTTGCACTCTAAACAACTGTGACATTTGTCAGGTCCACTCCTACCTTACTAATCTTACTTTCTGCTCCTAAGACAATAAGCCCAGATAGGTTGTCAGTGCAGAACCTGTCAAGCTTGTTGGAGGTGATTTACTCCCCCGGACAAGAGTCAGGTAGCCCTCAGAGGCTTCGGTCTGAAAGCATGCCTGAGGTATGATCACACATAATAGGAAGAGGGAGAAAGTCACCATGTTTTGTATTACAAATTATGCTAACAATTGTAACATCAGATTGTGGCTATTTAATCTCTCAAATTAACACTTATTGGCAAATCTTTATACTTTTTTTCTCAAGAAAAAAAAAAAACAACAAACCAAACAACCATGCTTCCCTTTGGCAAATAAAGGATTAAGGAAGCCATATAAATAACATACTTTTGTTGTAGCAACCTCAATCTTTGTATCTTATGGATACCACTTGTGCTACAACCATGAAAAAATTAGATTTAAAAAACGACAATGAGGAGGGGAGTTTTGTTTTCTTTATACTAAAGATACCCAAGCAAGGTAGAAGAATACAAGTCTTGAAATGTTTGGACAAGAGATATTAAATAATTCAAATGAATAAGACATACAATTTTTACATTCTTCCTCTAAAAGTGGCATAAAAATGAGTAAAAAGCTTCCCTGCTTTATGTTTTGTGGGTTTATCCTGTGTCTTTTTCCTCTTTGTTTATCTTATTTGAAACTCTTAAAAATGACTGATAACATGAATATTAAAAAAAATAAATAAATAATACGTTCAATGGCCATCATAAATGACAGGAAGGAAATTAATTTTAAGTAAAGTGAAAAGATACATTTCTATAAGTTGCTATTGCTAATGTTGGGTTATGTTTGTCGTTGATTAGAATAGGCTTAATGGAAATGGAGTTATTTAATGCAACAGAAAGGTACTGCATGGAGAAGAGAGTTAGAAAACATTTTCTTAAACTGGCTTTTTTTAAAATTAAATTTGGGTTTATTCATTTGGTAAACATTATTGAATAATGACAGTTTTTTTTTTTGTTAACTTAAAGAAAGCTGTTGTTGCATATTGAACCATTATCACTTCAACCATTAAAAGTTTTCCCATTGATTTTAGATAAGAGGAATAGAAAACCTCTAATTATGGCTTATGGTCTCTTTTCTTTAAACCATAAAACCCCATTTATGTTGATTTTTTTTTATTTTTGTTGGCGACATATAAGTCATGCCTTTTATTTTGTATAGATTAGATTATGGAAAAAAAGAAAAGATAAAAATTAAAAAAAAACCTGTAAAACACAATATGCACTCTAAAAGAGCAAATTTTTGTGCCTTTTAGCTTCTTATAATTAAACTGCGCATGTAAACTGTACATGTTAGTACAAATTATTTTAACTTTTTTGTCTTAATTGATGAAAAGTAATTTGTTCCAATGATACAACCTTGTGACTTTTTTTTTTTGCATTTGCAATTGACTGTTTATGCTATCTTGTTGAACAGGTAGGACAGCATGGGAGGTTTAGAAACCTAAAGGAGCAGACTGACCGTATGAAAGATAATGTCCTAAAGCACTTGCGACGAACTAAGATGCCCTCGGCCCTTAATGACAAAGCTATTCACTCTGCCAAGCAGGCAGGAGCACAGCTGTTTGCTGACATGGACCCTCTGCTACGGAAAGACAAGCTAGAGGAAATGGTGAGCAGGACGATGGGCATTGGATTAGTGCAGCTTATCCTGGAGATCACGAAGAACATTTATTTCAACATTCTGTCTATCCTGTCTAAGATGTCTTGGTGTAACATCAATGTAATAAATATTTGAAAATTAAACAGTTCAAGAACTATTTGTGATGCCTAAAGAGGACTTTTTGTGACATTGTCTGCAGCTTCACAATCACCATGACTTAGCAATCGCCACAGCTATACAATTAAAGGTAAATGTCATTTATAACAATTATTCATCTAAGTTTCAGAATATGTGAATTGTAAATTTCTTGATTCACAAAGGCAACAAGCATTTGCTACAACTTTTTCACCATCTCTTTTTTCCCTCCTTCCTCTTGTAACATTTCAGGTGAGGAAACTAGACGAGCAACTGATTCTGGAAATGCAGAACAAGGAATCCCTAGAGCAACATCTTGCCCAATTAGAGACAGAGCAGCTCAGCCAGGAGGCTGTTGGATCCTCACCAAGTTCCTCCCCTCAGCACTCAGTAGCCACTGCCACTACTGCCAGCCGCAACAAAGAAATCAAAATCCTCCATCAGAAGATGGACAAATCGGGGGAAAAAGTAGATGCCCTTAGGCTCCTAATGCTGCAGTACTGCTCTGGCTTACAAAATTGCATCAACTCGCTGGAGATCGAAGACGGGGAAGGGAAAGTAGTCAGTGCCGATGGAAGCTCAATTAACGGCACAAGCAGCAGCCCCCCTCCTACTGTTGGGGCTCCCATAGCTTCGGCTACCAATGCTGGTGAAGACACAGACTCACCAAAGATTGACAGGAAGAAATCTACATTTGGAGGTATGTCCCAAGGTGTTGGGGGATTTGTACGTCGAGCTAGCTCCTCTGTTAAAGAGAAGATGTCTTCCTTCAAAGAATTTGGAAGGAAAAGTACTGGCAAGGCTGCAGCTGTTGGGAGGAGTGTGGATCAGCCTGAGTCATCTCAAGAAATGATCCACATTGGGTATATCTCAGAGAGGAACAACAGTGGGCTAAATCCTATTGTGGAAGGTGGAGAACCCACGCAGGTACCCACTCTTCAGAGGAATGCACGCAGCAAAAGTGATGGTCAAGTGGAGAATTTTGTTCGTCTTGCCGAGACACCATCATTAAAATCTTCTTCTACCATGGAGATAGGCAACCCTGCTGTGTCCTCTTTGCTCAAAGACCCTCATCTTGTTAATAATGGTAATGCTAATACAAATGATGCTTTTCAATCTATTTTGGAGCAAAGCATTGAAGCTACTGTTAGCCACACTTCTAAATATCCAGAAGTTGAAATTCATGTAGAAAATGCAGACTCTTCCAATGTGCAAGCTGACAAAGAGAGGCCCAGGAAGAAGAGAGCCAAGTCGGATGAGCCAAAACATCTTCTAAGAGAGGCAATAGAGGATGGGCTTCAAATACTTCGCTCCAGTTCTGACTCTAATCTTGAAGTGAAGATGGACGAAAGCAGGCTAACTCCTGGTGCAGGGGGAGGGAGAATCCATGGACAAAGGAGGGGAAGCCATAAAAAAATAGAACAAAGCAAGACTAGCAACCAGTTGAGCCCAAGGCATATCCTATCCTACCGTGGCTCCTCCTCTTCTCTGCCACAGCTTTTTGCCCACGATGATTCTGATTCAGATAGTTCAGATTATGTAGTGATTGACACCAGTGATGATGAGGCTCGGCACAGTGACAGCACCTCAGAGTATGACTATGATGACGATGATGGGGTATTAGATACTGTAACCGACGTGACGTTTGAAGGTGATCCCAGAGTTGTTGGAGCTGGACCTACGGTAGGTGCAGAAGATGAGGATGGGTCCTCCGACCACAGAGCAATCATACAACATTTGCACACTTATCAGGTTTAGTATGAAAGGGAAAAGCTTAATTTTTTTTATGTGAACTTGGGATGATAATTAGCTTAATGCTATTGTTCCTAAAGATATAATACCCATGACAGAAACATTTTTTTTTTTAATCTGAAGTGGCTGTATTAAAAAATAGCAATTGTTGAAATTTCTTCAGTTTTTATGAATTTTGAATTTCTATGTTCTCTTCATAATTCCAAATTTTGAAAGTAACCATGCATCAAATGTCCAAATCTAGTGCAATGCCTTGGCATTCCAATCAAGGTTTGCTGTGAATGCGATAAGGTTTTACTTAATGAAATCTTCAAAGTTTATTTGGGATGTCATAATTTTTTTTACATCCCTTCATTAAGATAAAGCATAGGAGTTGTCTTCCTACAAATCCCTCTCTAGACACACTTCTTGATGGAAATTAGCATGTCTTCAAGAAGTCAAAAAATATGGAATCACCTTTTGCTTTTCTTCAAGAGCTAATTTTTTTTACAATATAAAATTCATATTCATGACCTTTATTACAACATGGTCTCTTCCTAAGCTCAATCATGTCATATACTTTTAAAAAAGACTCAGATATTATCATTAGTTTTGAGTGGTTTCCCTTAAGTGGTTGGTGACACGTTTTCTTTCCAAAAGTTTGGCTATAACATATAAATGTTTTATATTATTTAGACAAGTTACTTAAAACTATTTCCATCTTCATCATAGTATTTCTAGTTCATGCCACTGTCCTTTTATTACCATTAGCATTTGGATTTTTTAAAATGAATCTGGAACACTCAGACAGGTCCTCTGAAAAGTTGAGCAAGCAATCAATACAAATGGTATACTTGTCATTACCCTCTTTATGAATGTCATAACCTTCAAAATTAAAACAATCAAAAAGAAAGATGTTGATGCACTTTTACTTTTTCCCATAAATACTCATGCTGCTTTAAAAAAAAAATTATAAAAACTTTTTAGAAATTTCTTTGTGCCCATGAATAATGAAAGACTTTTGTTCAATATGTTCCTGTTTTCTCTTTAATGAAATGTATTTACTTATATGCTCAGCTGAGGGTTTATTCCCAATTTTAGCTTTGGTAGAATGATACGAAAAATGAGAGAGCTTGTCAAAAGAAAATTCCCTTTAATAATCTTGTCTGTTTCTTTTTTTTAATTTTTGAAATAACAGTACAGATCATGATGGGACTTGATGTACAGGTAAATTTTTTTCTTTAGAAAAGGAGATAGCTCAGAATATAGTAGTTAATTTTATTTTGTTCACAGGAAGAGGTTAAGTAGTTTGTTCTGTTTTCTTAGTTTGCTTCCTCGGACATTTTTGTGCTGTAGAGAGAGTAGGGGAGAGACAGGAGGAGAACGAGGTTTATAGGAAACTGTAGGCATAATTGAAAATAAGACGCTTTTTCTTTTTGGGTTATATGGATTTTAGTTTGAATAAATGTTTCTCCTAAAGCTGTGCTTTAATGCTTTGGCTGATTATCAAGCTCGCTCATGATGAACATCAATCAAATACACTTTAATTGATTGTTGGTTGTTTCAAAGGTTTACTTAATTATACAGACAATAATTTGGGAAGATGCCTGATTACAGCCTGTATGTTTTATATCTGTGAGTTGGATTTGGCTTTTCTTCCTAGAATAACTGAAATAAAAAAAAAAACTACAACTCATAACTATTGAAATACCTGTATGTATTAAGATAATTTATGTTGAAAAATTCTAATTACATTCTAACACTGCTTATGCCCTCATGGTGTCTTCGATAAATATGGTCCCAATTGTCTCATACCTCTTCATATCCTGCCTTCCTCTTGTGCTTAAGTGGGCTCATAATATTTTGTCCTGCTCAAAAAATTCTTCGTCTGCCTTCCTGTTATTTTTTACACTGTTACGTCAGGAACATATTGTATTCTTTAGTACTTTAACCTTTTCACATCATGTCAATTGCGCCCGTCTTATATTTAATGAAGGTGATTGACAGGTAACTATCCCAGATGAAAGGGCTTTATCAGTTTTCAGTTACCATAGATGTGCTGGAGGGTGTGAAAAGGTGTTTGAATCATGGCACAATCAGTGAATGCTGTGACAAAGAAGTTTTCTGAATTGATTCATGCTCTGTGAGCTGCATGAGGAGAAAAGATTAAATCCTGTTATAATTTTATATGACTACTTAGGTGAAAAATTATGAAACCTTTGTGCTGAAGACCACATCAAAAAGAGAAACCAGACCTGTATTCTCAACTCTGCAATTTTGTATGAGAAAACGAGGCCCACCCTGTCAATATTTTTTTTTTTGCAAAGTGAATGTAAGAAAACACTATCAGCATTAACTTAAGATTTTTTAAAACATGAATGAAAAAAAGATGGCATTTTGAAATCAAGGCTACCGTTAATGATGGCATTTTGTTACAGAATGTTCATACACTTACTCAGAAACAATTCATTGATTTTGATGTTGTTTTCCTGTCTTAATTTATCTGCCATGGGTCTTGCAAATTTATAAAAGAAAAAGATTTTCAGGTGTTGTTCATTCTCATTGGTTTGAAGATAGTAGTCAAGGGTTTCAAATTACCATAAGTCCTTTGCATTATAAAGCAAGGTTATAAAGATTTGCAACGTATACTTAAACATCTATGTCTCTAAACACTTATCATGTGGATGTGAATATTTATATACTCAATATTTAATCAACCTGAAGATTATTTTGTGCAGAAAATAAGATTAAGAAAGATGCTATTGTACATTTTCAAATGATGTCTATATAAAATTACACTTCCTCAGTATGAAAAGAATGAAGATCTGTTGCTGACTTATTCAGGAGGAGAGAAGTATACCAATTTTGAACTTTATATAAGTTAAGAAAAAAAAAGAAGATTAAAAAGAACTTGTGCTGCAAACGTGATACGCAGATTGTAAATTTTATTTTCCGATTTGACCAAAATGTAAATATTCATGATTAATGCTTTATCATAATTTCTATCATCAACATGATCAAGATTGTGTCAGTTAAAAATGGTTACGCTCCCTTTGAGACTTTGAATTGTGTCTTTTATGTACCACCCAATCTTATATAATGTATGTGAAATTTGTTGACAGGAGAAATATAATTCCCAACGCCTTACATTCCATCAATACTGCTCTATAATGCTGTATTGTCACCTTTTATGAAATCTATCTTAAACTAATATTGCCATGCAACAATCCCAAACAAATCAGATGTCACAAAATATGTGATGCAGGTAATGGTATCAATAACAATGCATTTTTATGCAAGAGTTAATATAGCAAAATGTTGCCTTAACCTCATTAAAGATAAATGTATAATTATATATGTTAGGTCTACAACTAATTTTGTATGGTATTAGGGAGAGGATGATGTAAAGATCTTTCTGATATCTTGAAAATGAATTTTCTTCTCTTGTTCATTCTCACTGGTCTGAAGACATTAATCCGTTGTTTGAAATATTTCCTCTTAGTTTCTCTTTAAAAACTTGCATTATTGATGCTTTAACAGTCTTTCCAACATTGCTTAAACATGTCAGAACTATAGAAAAGCTTTTGTGCATCAAAATCCTTTTTTTATTTTTGGCTCCTTATTTTTTTATCTTTCTGGTTGTGAATTTTTTATGTTGTGCAATTCAAGGACCTTATTCACAATGTGCAATTTGGTGATTAGAAACTTCCTTGTTAACAAGATGAAATTTCCATCAATAGTATGTATTTGCCTAATGTGAAACTGTATAATCATTCTTTTTCTATTTAAATGCTTTTATGGTTATTTATGTCATACATGGGTACTCAAAAATAGCATTCTTATTTATTTGAAGTGCATTTATAGCTCAGGAAGTTGGTTGTTTGGCAACTTATAGATTTATCAGATCTCACACTCAGAATAACTAGTTGAGATACTTGTCAAAATGAACTAATCAGATCTTGGCTAAAACTAAGTGGTTGACAGATAAAATCTTCAAGTCTTTTTTCAAAAATGAAAGCAAACACTTTTTGTTGATTATCTCAGCACATGATATACATCTTCTCTCTGTTGAATTAAGTATTGTGACACATTGGTTATTTGATATGGAGGGGAAAAATGGTGAACTCTTCATGTGATATTCTATAAAATTTGAGGATATTGCATCACATAAATATCAGTATCATTTTTAAGTATTGTGACTTATCTGTTGCAGTGTTTACTTTTTAGGGACCAAAAAATAGACCCTGCTGTTGTGAGTATAATTAATCCTTCCTTATCAAAAGCATATTTGGCAAAGCATGCCATAGGTGGTTATGTTATTGATATGAATAATTTCAGACAGTATTTTCAAGTACAAAAGGCATAAATTTACTGATGCACAATGCCTTGGACATAGTTGTTTTTGACAATTACCCTAATCATTCAAGTTATTTGTTACATTACCTTTTTGAATCATTTAAAAAGACCGCAGACTGTAAAATGAAATTAAATTTCTTCTAGCTGAATATTTCTTTTGCATGAATTAAGTTAAAGAAATCTTATTTCAATAGCCCTGACTACATTAGTGTTTCAGGTTTCCAGTTTAGGAAGTCCACCAATCACTCTTTAGATTTCTTATTTTAAATAAGTAAGTATTTTCATATAACCACTTGCTTTTTAGTTTGATTTTTTAATTGAAAGGTTGAAGGGTGAAACCCTCTGTAAAGCTGAAATAAAGAAGGCTGGGGAAAAAAAAAGTTGTGGCCTGATCAATAGTGGATCCTAAAAGTCATCTAAACTAAGAGATAAGTGAAATGAAGTAATTGCTTTTGCCTTTGAACTACGCAATGATTGCACCTCTTGAATTTTTAGTTTTTGGTTGCTTATACAAATGTAATTTGGATGAGATAGTAGAGGATCATAAAATATAAGTTGCACAATTAGCCTATTGTCATAAATTTTAACACACCTGTTGATGGATTGCAAAATTGGGAAAGTGCAATGATATAAACTTTCAGGCATTTTTATGTTTCTATCTTCTCCTTGCCTTTTTATGTTTGGACACTCTTGTGTCAAATTTTAAACCTTTTTTTTTTTTAAGCAAAAACATTTTATTTTTGCTATCACTTTCAAATTAAAGTATAGTAGAAATTACCTCTATCTTTAATGAGTCTATAAGAATTAGAAGATACATCACGCTAAAGATGCTTAATTGCATACTGTTTTGAGTCCTAATAGGATATTTTGCTCTATTTGCTTTTTTTGAACTAGAAATTCAAATGAGTCGATTTAATTTAACCTTTCCTTACTAGCTCTACTCAAATATTATACCACTGTAAGCATTTAGTGTCAATACCTAAATTAGTCCTTTCAGATTTTGGTGTAAACCATTGAGAATGGTGTCTCTCCAGGTGCTTATATTGTTTAAGTAGCAATAAACTTGGTTGTAAATAAGAGAATATTCAAGATGAAATTTTTATTATGGGATCATTTTGTGATGCAAAATTGTTATAAAGCAGGATTAAATCAAGTTCACCAGAGGCTATCATTTTGAAGCAACTGAAAGTATGTAAGTCATCTTTGTTAATATTATGTGACTGATTAATTTATAACCCAAAATTTCACCTTAGTTCAATGTGTTACTTAACATGTACGTTTTGCTTCCTTTTTGGTAAATAGAATTCATAATTCATGCCATGTTATAAGTAAGCCTCAAAACACAGGTTAAATAAAAGCAGCATTCATATTAACATATCTTGTCAAAAATCAATGGATCAGTATTTGAGAAAAACATTGGTTTTATTTTGAATAAGATTCTTCAGTTGACTTTCTGATACTGACAATTGATATCAGTAAAGAGAACCTATACAGTATTTATGAAGCCCTCATTTTTACCCACTGCAACAGTGATAAAGATCTAGTATAAGCTTAGGAGTGCAGCTCACTGAGAAATATGAGAATTGCTGAAGTGAAAGTCTGCAATCAAGAACACTATGAAATTAAAAACTTCTAGTCATTGTTCAAATAAATCATTTGATAAGTACAACAATAAATCACGGATCACAGCAGTTTGACTTCTCAAAATAAGCAAAACTATGTAAATAGATCGCTGACACATTTTTCTTAAATGTTTGCATGTTTTGCCAATTGTGCTAAGGACATCTATTTTCCCAGGAGGTAGGGTTGTACTGGTGAAACTCCCAGTGAACTCCGCTCTTAAGGTTATAGATTCTCAGCCATGCCAGGATTTTGGAAACATTGCATGCTCAGCATATACTGTGACACAATGTACTGTATATTTGTACACTCCTCTGCTGTACTGCATGATTGGGTCTCAAATTTAAGCCTGCATCAATGTCCTTGGAAATGAGATGAAGAAAATAAGTGCTAAGACTAACAGTATTCTGATTCTGTGAATGAGGACTAGCTACTGTAATTACTCTTAGTCTGCCCTCTTTTTAATATTAAAAACAATGTCCTGGATGTCACAGATACTGTTCTAGGGATATGAAATACTGTACCTCTTCCTGAGTATCTGTAATGGAAGGAAATTTGAATAAAAAATTAATTATTTTCTTTTGGCAAAAGATGGTAAAATCAGAGTTATTCATTGGTTGAGATTTGAATTATGGGATCAGAATAATACAAAAATGTCAAAGGGGAAATGAAAATCCCTAAAGCTAATTCTTAAATTTTCTGTAGAAATTCAACTAAAAATCTTTCATTCCAAATAAACAGGTAGATTCTTATCACTAGTATCAATGAAAAACAAAACAAAAAGCTTCAAAACTTTTATCTTGCTAAGATGTTTTTTTCTCAGAAGATTCATTTTTTTCTGGGCTTTCTATGTTAAGAATTTTCAATTTTGAGCATCTCTCAATGCAAAGTTTTTATCTTGCTGTTTCTTCACAATGGCAATCATCATCTAAATACCAATATCAGCATCTTCACCTTGTATTTTTGGAGGTGAGACTGTTCTATCATTGCATATTTGTATTGGTTTTTTTTTCTGAGATCATAATTTTAAAAGATTCCTGTCTGCTTTTGGTGCTGTTAACATTTCTGTTAAACTTCAAGACAGAAGTAATCATTTGCCATAGTTGTGAGATAAATACAAATATGCTTATAACAGATCACACAGCTCTTACATGACATGACTGAATATTTCTTACTAGCCATGCTTATGCTATGATTGTGCTGCTGATTGTAGATTTTTCCTCTTTGTTTTGGAGACCACTGAGAGGCAGTTAGCAAGGGTCATGCTTTATTGAGTTCTGGTCTAGAATTGATGCAGCTGCCTCCTAGTTTGTGAAAGTAGTGAATCAAATGGTAAACCCTTATGATATTTAAACAACTTGGTCACTTAATTAATAACAAGTCCACCACTCAAATCAAATTACATTTTTTTTAAATATTTCAAGAAACAGCTCTTTACTCATAAATGTTGAAGACATCTTTACAAATTTTTTTTATCCATGTCACAATTATAGGGTGTGACAACAAAAACAAAAATGTCTTTCACATTCTGCAAATTAATCACATGTTGTTCGTGTTGATATAAAGATTATTGCTTTGTCCTGAGTCTCTTAATGCTGAAAAAAGCATGAAATTATCAGAATTTTTCAGAAAGATTTTAAGGTTGTCAGAAATAATATAAATACATACATACATACACATATATGTATATATATATATATATAGGCCTATATATATATATATATATATATATATATATATACACACGCACACTGCTGTGGGCAATGATAGTAATTTATTTTTGTTGAAAAATGTATTTAATATTGCTTGGAAATGGTGAAGAAAGAGCCCGTTCAATTTTGGGCAATTCATTTACTGGGCTAAGTTAAGGTACGCCACAAGTGAGTCTTTATTGGATCCCCTTGCTATTGCATTGATCACAAAAGCAATTTAAAACATTCTGAAAGAATAAAGCTTTCCTGATTTATGCTTTTATTATGATTTTGCCCGCCTGTAAAATATAATCAATCTTTTTGGCTTCTATAAAATAGAATCCCATACTTAGGCAGATCATGCTTAAGCTTTTCATCATTTGCAAAATCCTGAAGCCAGACCCATTGTCAATATATTTTTGAACATGCCTTTTCACTTTCACCTGCTCTTTCACATCATTTGTAATTTAAAATCTTGATATAACTATGAGCTATTTATATCATTACTTATTTTTAAGTTGGATAGCTTTCTGCGAGTTTATCTGTGATGTGTTCAGTTTTCTTTTGCATTTATCAATTTTCTTTCAAATTATTCCCATAAATGTGCATGCATTCCATTGTGAAAATAAAAGAGGAAAAAGAAAGTATATGTAAACAGTGTTTGATTTTTTTTAGTTTTCATGTGATATTTAGGTGGCTGTTGCTAAAGATTTTTCATGCCCTCATCATCTCTTTTTTTTATATGAGAGTCAGAAGAGTGTCAAGGTAATTGGAGTAATATATGATGTTATTTGCCATGGTTTATATTGGACTTTTTTCTGTACTGTGGACTGTGGACCTTAATTTGGCATTAGACTTTGGAATTCAAGAACTGCAGCAGAAATAGATTACTTTAATTATTGGGGAAGACTGTTTGGTTTGAGGAAGCCCATTCACTTTTTACAGATGGTAAATGTATATGAGTAATGTGCCTTGCATTATGAAGGGATTAGTGCTTTATTAATATTGTATACCACAGTGTGACAGGAGCCGAACTTCTTGACATAGTTGAGTATTCTAGGTGAGACCATTATATCTAAAAGATAGCTAAATTCTATGCGCCTAGAGATGGCCAGTTTTTACAATACCATCCAACTTAGATAATGATGCAAGAAAAAAAGCATTAGACTTTGATATTCTGATATATCTTCTTTTCCAATAGTGTGATAAGCTTCACCATTTGGATTAACTGATTCTGGAATTCAATAGAGCAGTTAATACTGGGTCCATTATTTGTAGACTAGGCTTATAGCCATGAAAAAAAGAACCTTCACCCTGTCTCCTGTAAATAAGAAAGTGCCTATCTACAACTGGGACCCGTACTCAACTTGGACCAAGTGGGTAAGGCAAATTGGCTCCAATTCATTATGATTTTTCCATATAATGTGATAGGCTGCTGGTGCCATGATGACAGAAGAGGGAGAGAATAATCACTTAAATGGACTCCGGCTGAGATTTTCTGAAAACTTTGCTTACTTGGGTACTTAGAAATGAGACAAATGGATGGTGATTCCTTCATTCTTGGATTAGCAAACTGTTTTGCTTAGCAGCATGGTTGGTGGTGTATTTTTGCTTAATGTGTGACAAGTGCTCAGAATTGATGAGCCCTTATTGATATGCAGTTCATCCTATAGCAATGTAAAAACGTAAAAGTTCAATAAAATTTTAATCAACTCCAAAGTGTTTTGGTTAACAGTAATACTAATAGGCACATTGATTGACAAATTGCTGTAAATTACTCAGGCAAAAGAGCTCATGTTAAGGATAAAGGCACTATGAGGGAAATAAGCAGGGGTAACATGCTCCACGAATTTGTGATATTGATGGATCTAAGTCGGAACTAATTAAATACCACAGTCCCTAGGCCTACTTCTTTTTCACATTGATAATTTTTGGAATAATTATTTTTACCTCTGACCTGGATATGCCATAAGATTCAAAGGTAGAGCATAGCTAAAGCCTTGATAATTTAAAAAAAAAAAAAAACGAAAAAAATGACTATACATGGACCACCAATGGCCTCTGAACTAAAAATCTGTTAAAACTATACTCGTCACCTATGGCCTTTCTAATTGATGACAATAAATAGGCATCCAGTGGCCTGTTTATAATAATGCTCCTAGTGAGATTATTTATTATTATTAATGAAAATTCTGAGGTAAGAGTGTATTGGACCATTAAAAATTAGAGTTAATTGGATCATGAATGACCAACTAAAGAGTGTCCCCTTTTAGACTATTTTTCAGGCGATGACCTTAAAAATTCTAATGAAAAGCATCTGCTTTGACTATTAATGAGTCACCAGAAAAACTCTTAGATTATTGCTTGTATTCTTTTAAAATTAAGGACTGTAAAATTGTATAACCTAAACCAGCCATTGAGATTAAAACCACATAACCTGGAATGTTTGTTTCAATTGTGAATGTTGTCAGAAACTTCTTAAACTGTTTTGTTTTACTGTGGAATAAAGATTTTTATATAACGCAACAGTAAACTTAGAAATATTTTTCAGAAACCTTATGTGTTGCACTACATTTATTCAAAGCCAGCTGCTAATTTGACGTTAACTTTGTCTACGCATCGTCTTCAGTTCGACAGATAGCGCTTACAACTGGACCGATGAAGCATTAGTGAAACATGAATGGTACGTCTCATGCTGACATGAAAAGCAAAGGAGGACTGGAAGTAGCCTCCACTAAATTTAGATTGTTTATATATACCAAAATTAGAATGTTCTCAGGCTGGTTTAAGTAACCTCGTTGCTTGAATTTTGATGTACTTGTTTTGATTTAATGTTTTAAATTAATGATACAGTTAGTTTTCTTTGAGTAATATCAATGATGACTAAGAGAAGCTTTTTAATCACAAATGCCAAATTCAATCCATGTAAGTACATGTACTAATCGTTAAAATATAATATAAAATAAGAGCATAAATTTATTCCACTTGCATGTATTAAACAACCCCAAAAATATGGTTCAGATAAAACTTTCAAAATCAGCAATGAATAAAACAAAGTCGGATTTCAATCACATTCAAGAACTAAGATAACATGAAAAAAGAAGTTATATTGTTTACAGTAAATTTATTGACTATTGAAAGCAAAGCAGTAGAATAATGGAAAACCAAAATAACAAAAAAAAACAATACTGAAGAACCATCTCCAAAGATGACAAGCCATACAGAAGTTGATTTACTAAACCATAAGGTATTTCAACTGAACTTTAAGCCTGACACCAAAAAACCAAGTAGCCTACACCCATAACCAATAGGCAATACTGCAAAACAGAATCAACAATGTAAACTTTAGAACTAGTGGTTTTTCTTAGCCTAACCATAAGTGGAATAATTGGTAACTCGATTTTTAACAGAAATCTATACTCCCATAGATGTTAGAGTCAGTTTGGAGAATTTCAGCTTCAAGAAATTTATAATGTATCAAACACTCTGACACTAGTCTCTGGGAAAATCATTTCTTATTTTACATCCACTAAAAATGCATTTATTGCACTATTTTCGTTATCTTTTTTATTTTACTGACATGAATAATTTTCAAATCACTGCAGCAAAAAGAAGAAATTAGAGAAAATATCCTTCACCCTGATTTTCCTTTTGACACGTTCATGTACATTATAATTGTACTTTGTAGATAGATGTCCTACATATATATCACAAAAATTTAACCATTACTTATTGCACAACCGCTGTGATTTACTAATTCTATTATGAATATAATGATAATTGGACACAAGGAATACAATATACTGAGGTGGTTTCAAAAGTTACAGGATGTAAGCTTTGAATAAAATAGCAACATGCAATTTTCATACGCAGAAAAAGAAAAAAAATAATCCGGTTTAGTTGTGCGACTCATTATTTGAGAGAAAAAATGAAAAAAAGAAATTTGTAATATGTGAAAATGTAAAAACCATTATGTGACAATCACAGAGGATCATCTTATCTCTTGCTGCAATTTATATTTGCAATATATATGATAGTTAGTTATGGTTTATACTGATTACAGCAACAACTCAAAATTTATTCATTCAATGATTGAACAAGTTTTGAATACAGCCTATACACTGTAAAGTAATACTTCTCAAATTTTTAAGAGGCTTCTATCTTATCCATCATAACAAGCTTTCATCTGTAAGATTTCAATATGTGCCACTCATGCCATTCTTCCTGTCTCACAATGCAACCAACAAAAAATTTTTCTGCAAAGCAATTTCACCATTTCTGTTATATCTTGCAGGTGTAGAGTTTTAATATATCGCATAACACATGCCAACAGTTAAGCTCTTATTGAAATCAGCACAAGTTTGTTGAAAAAGATTTATCCTACTACAGGCAACCATCAAAATCTATAAATCAATCAGAGACAACAACAAAAATTTTGTTCTGCTATCTCTTTAAACTGTGTCAGTTGTAACCAGTCTAAATCAAATAGTCACATGTTTACTTTTTTAAAACCCGATGTTTTGGGCGCTCTTTAGACAATCATATTACATTCTAAAACTTTGTTCTTTTTTTTGTTCTTGATTTGCATTTCATTGATTATCATTATCAAATAATTACTCCTTTTGAAGTCAATAATTCCTTTGCACACCAGTATTTCAGCAAGATACAGTTGAGTCCAAATAATTCGAATCCGGATAATTCAAATTCTTGGATATTACAAAGTCGTTTTATTTTACAGAATATTTCTCTCTTGAAGCTTTATTAAAAAACGCCGGTTTGTTCGAATTTTGAAATAAGGATCCAGTTAATTCGAAGCGATTTTGCAGTGATTTTTTTCCATTCTGACACAGTGAAAGCACTTTTCCTGGCTTTTAAAACAAAGTACAAGTAGTGTTATGCACCAGGCAGCAAGCAATTCTGGTGTGTGTGTGTGTGTTACAGGCAAGAGTCTGCAATAAGGCTACCAGAGGGAAAGGGGTTAGGGCCCCCTGGGACTAGGTAACCTTTCGTAGTTGCCCCACTCCTACACACACACTTGTACGACATTCCTGATCTGTCATCCACATTTTCTTTACTCTCTTTCTCTATGTACTCTGATAATTCAAAGTCCTGTTTTTATCCCAATGATTTCGAAATAACCGGACTTGACTGTAATCATAATAATCAAGATTAATTAATCACTTTCAAAATCAATCAAACTTCAAACGAAAAAATATGATGAAGTTTGATGGCAATATATTTTAAGTCAATCTAATGATTATAAATTGAATAAAATATACTGCCATCAAACTTCATCATTTTTTTTTCAATCATGTCAAGGAATTTAAGCATTTTAATATGAAGTAGAGCATGTGAAGTGTAAACTGGAAAAAATTACCATTGTTACTTGTAGTATAGTACCACCAAAGTTTGTATAGAATGGATAATAACAGGTAGCATTATCATTGCCTTAAACATTTTCATAGTGGCAATCATTGTTATGACTAAAACATAAATTCAATAAACAGACCTTTGAGAAAAAAAAAATCACCAACAACATAACAGCTGCTGAAGAAAGCTTTAACACACTTGATTCATATAAAGGAAAGGATTTTTTAAAAACTATAAACAGACTTTTATCCAAAGGATTACAAACTCTTCAAGCAACATAAACAAACAATGAAATAAAGCTATGAAATGATAACAAAAGCACCATGTCAGCCTTGATCATGTACAGGTTGCTTTGCACAAATTCAAATGTCTGCAAGAGGAAAGAAAAGAAAAATTGACCTTAAAAACTATTATTTGCAATAGAGTACAGTAACAATGTCAACATATGATTTAATTCCCGCATTCTCAGTAATGAAGAAAGTGCTTTTTTACACCTAAATGTATTTAAAAATTTTGAACGTTAGAAAGATGTGTGTCCAGAAAAATGCCACTTGTCAGACTGAAATTTACTAATCAGTTAGAACCAAAGTTAACAAGTTAGATTTTTCTAAAGATCATTTTTTGAAACATGTCATTGTAATACAACCAATTTTAAATACTGACATGTATTAAAAGAGGAATCATTATTACTCTGGACAATCTAGAGAATTTTTTATAATAATATCATTTTCATTGTAAGTGTGTTAATTAAGTTCTTCCTTTCGGCCATTATTTTTCACCTTTACTCATAACACCCAAATGTATTATCTTATTAATCTAATTTAGTCCTTTAGCTTTTAACCTCATTGAAACAGCCCCTTTACTGCAAGGGAATATCAGATTTATTCATCTTACAGCAGTTATGGCAGTTTTTTGATGTTTTGTTTGGATATACCTGTACCAGATTTGTTTAAGACAAATAAATGACTATTATCATAATTTCATGTCAGTTGTTAACGTCAATAATAGCTCATAATAATGCTCCTTGTTCTACGTGAAAAGGTCGCAATTTTCAGGTTTCAGAAGAAAACATGACTTTTATGGTGTTTTTAAAAAGCTTCCTGAATAACAAATTATATCGTATTTTCCTTTCTTTATCTAGAGAATATGAATAAAAATTAAAATAATGATGACATTTATGAAAATACTTTGAAGAGCAGTTAGAAATTTGATCAGCTTGAATTATTACATTGGCAGCACACATAGCCCGTCAATGTGCTGTCCATGAATCGGTTACACCCTGGCTGGATGCCCTAACTGACTAATCACAGGTCAATGTAAGCCATCCTAGTCTACCTGAAGCCTTATTGCTGACATGTGGGGTTACATGCAAAAATTACATGAATAATTATATTTGATTGAAAATCAAAAAGCAGGGCTGAAAGACACTTCAAAAGTATTCAAATCTGTTTTATTTTTTTAATAAAAAATGATTTCCTAAGCAGTTTTGTTTTAATTTTTTTTATTTTATTAAAACAAATGACTCCATTTTCTAGTTTTTGGTATCATTTGACAAAACTATTTATCTGGTACCGTAGTAGACATTATGGTTTTGTACTAAAGAACATCTTACTGTTTCACACACAATTGTTGTTGCTGAATCTAATTTTCGTGGATTATTGTCCGGGAGTAGGTTCAATTTGGAATTGTGATGCAACATTTTTCAGGTATTAGAGACTTAGCCATAACATATCGTACAGGCTACAGAAAGTGATATGGTTTATATTGCCATTATTGAAAACTTCAAAGAAAAAGATTTCTAATCTGAACTTAACAGACTTGAAAGAACATTTTCTACTTTTATTTTACTTTCCAGATATAAATTTAATGACTTTAAAACCTAGCTGGACACCCTGATGTATTTTATGGACCTCTAGAGAAAAAGCCTCGTCCTAATATTAATTGGGTTTGAATTGCGAAACAGTATTCACATATTATGATTATCTTTTTTATGCATTATATATTAAATCTGAGAATCAGGTTTAATTTCCTGGCTTTTTTTTAATCTCCCAGAGACACCAAAAAAAAAAAAAATACAGCTCAACCACAATACATTCAAGTTGCAAATTTATATTACACACTGTGAAAACACACCTCTTTACTTGGTCCCTATATAGGTGATTTCCCTTCCAGTTTTCTTCAACTGCTCTAGGAGCTGCTCTGAGGGAAGTGTAGATGTAACATACACTTGCTTCGTTTCCAAATCTGCCTCGACTTTGCTTACCTCAGCTACACAAAAGAGAAAAAAACAAGAGGTGATGGTACAAATTTCAAAGAAAAATAAAATGATGTGGCAGCTTAATTTAAACAAACAGCAAATTAAAAGTGTCCTTAAAAAGAATGTTTGCCTAAACAAAATGAAAGGGAGTCTCAGGATTATGATTTAGCTTGTTGGCTTGGTCCAGATGTTCTTACTCCATAAACGCCATCACTCCTGTGATTTCCCAATAGAAGGAAATTTACTTGTCTTGCAAATTAACAAAATAAAAAATATGTTATTAATGAAACAAGCAATAGAAATCAAATCAATTTCATGTAATAAAACTAACAAATTTTTAATTGCTGGTGTACTAGAATAAGCATTGGAAACAAATTAACTTTATATAATGAAAAAGCAGCTTTGGAAATAAGCTCTTGACTCCCAGCTCTTTTATCTTATAATCTATGAAAATAATTGGAAATCATGATGCCTAGGCTTCAAAGACCTCAAAAAATGGACTTACGCAGCTTTCCCATTACTTTTTTTGCTGCAGCAACACATCCTTCACAAGTCATTGCCATGTGAAATTGATGAACCTAAAAGAAACGAGATTTCTTTCCATAAGATTAAAATTAAAAATGCAAAGCAGCAAATTATTGATAATAAAGTCCCCGAGAACACAGCCCACATGGCAAATCAGCATTAGTCTTTTAGTTTTATGGGAAAAAAAAGAAGCTTTGTTGCTGTGTGAGCAAACCCTTTGGAAGTTTGGCATAAGTTAAAGCTATTGCACAACCCAAAGTCTTCTTTCCTTTGGCAATGTTTAAAATTGTTAAATAGAGTGTACATTAACTCATCAAAATTATAAGACTAAAAGGGCTTGATATACAGTATCAATAAATCTTTTTGGAAATAAGAATCTGCAGCTTTCAAAAAAACACATTTTAAAAAAATACAATTCCAATTAAAAAATAAAATACAAAAAGCAAACTTAAAAACAGTGCATCAATTGCTTTTGCTTTTTTCCCCTCCTTTAAAATGAACTGATCAAACTTCTGACTACATTTACAGTCCAAAAGGTCTTCATTAATTAAACACCCACTTTTAATTTCTGAAAACTGGATATTTTTATACCTTGGTTTTGTAAGCAAAGAGCTCAACTATTTAAAGGAATTATAAAATGAATGAATAAAAAAAAGAATGATAAAAAGTTTAAATTGAAATAACAAAAATGTGTTCTCAAGAACAGTAAATGGTCATTGGTATGGTATCTCTGCATATGCCAGTTCTCTTTCTCTCTTTTTTTTTCTTTGTTTACAACGCCTTAAGAATGATTTTACAAGGGTGATGTAACTTTTGAGAGTTATTTTTGTTAAAGTGAAAAAAAGGGGGGAATAGTGAATTTCAAATGATGATGTCACATGGCAAATGTTTCAAAGTTTTTGATTCAAGGGTTGAAGACTTTTCGATACAGTTTTTCCTTCTTGGTTAAAAAGAAAAAGGAAATTTTGAAGAAATTCTGCTATCATTTTTTTTTCCAAATTGGGGATTCAAATGGTCACCTCATTACGCAAATACAAAAAGGACTTGTTTTTGAAAAACCAATGCTGTAAAAATAATGACCTGCCCCTCCCTCAATTTTTTCAGAAATCAAATCAATAACAATAATGCAATTATAACTGGAAAGTATCTTAATCAATCAGGTGCTGGGCCCTTTGACATAAGTGATCAAGACCTTCCCCCCTCGTCACTTTCAGTGCTTCTGTCACTCTTACTACTATGAGCCACTTTGTTAGATCTTTTATTGTTTTAACCCTGTTTTCCCCTGCTGCGTTTTCTCTCAATTCATTTCCATTTGTCACAAGATGCTCTTGTTTCTCTCTCCTCATTATATGACCAAAAAAGGTTGCTTGGCATTTACGTATTATATTTATGAGTGATTTTGTTATGTTGGCTTCTTGCTACACTGTTTCATTTGATTTCTATTGCCTCCACTTTCTTTTGTACATGTTTTGAAATTGTCCAGGCCTGGGTTCAATCCAGGGCTCTTCTCCTTGTCTACATCGAGATGTGGTTCTTTGTTAGTATTGATTTCATTCTCTGAAAACTCTATTTTGCTTGCACTATTCTTGATGCAATGGATCCCTTTGCTTGTGTTTATTCTCGTTGATAAAGATGATGATCTGTAGACACTCATTGTTTCGAATGATGACCATTACTTAACTGCCCTTTTGCTATACAATTCCAACAATTTCATACTGCTTTCTTCTTCAAAGATGTCTAATAATTGTTGCAAGTCTTCTTCATTTTCTGCCATTAATACAGATTGTGTTACTATTAGTAATTATTTTGATTTTCATTAGTGGTGCATGTAATGTTTTATGTTTATTTTTATTTTCATTAGTAATGCATGTAATGTTTATGCTGTGACAGGCAGTTCAGAGTGTAGGCATCAGAGAAACTTGATAATCTGGGGGAAGGGAGTTGCTGTCAGACGAGAAGTTTTTAACCCACTGTCTCTGTGACAGATTGGAGGTGTTTCGACTGCAGTGGAAACGTTGCTGTGGAGACAGCGCTTGCTATCCACATGTTACTCGCCAACCTGAAAGTATCTATGCTGTATTCCCGCAGTCACACAGGTTAGCAAAAAATGCTATATAGGCCTATGCACCCTACTGTTTGGTTCAGTGGGTCATTCTCAAGGAAATATGGGCCCTAGATCTAGATTTAGAATTAGATAGATCTACGTTTTACTTTTCTGGTGTGCACTTATCGGGGTTATAGGCACCAATAAATTGATCTAACGCTGTTTCAAATTGCTATTTATTTGGACTATTGAAAATGCAGGCCGCTTGATTTTGATAGCCGCATATGACAAAAATAGAGAGAGCTTACTTTTTCAGCCATTGTTGATGATTGTAATCTCAAATCTGTTAGAATCTACACAAAAGTTTGTCTCGATTAAGAAACTCAAGACTAGTAAGATAATCTAGATCTTGCCAGTTTCCAACAAGGCGGTCTTATAATCTAGAACTCAAAATTTTCCTAGAAAGAATAATCTTTCGTGAATTATTATCGATTAGGTGAATCTCGCTCTGGAGATTCGTCCGATCTTACAAACAAGGGACTCTACTCCACAGGTTCCGTGATGTTAACATGGAGCATTCAAAAAATTTAATTGACATTAATATGGCTAGGAAAAAACGGCAACTTCGTTTTCTATCGTTTTTGCCATCGCAGCAGCAGCAATTATTATTATTATTATTATTATTATTATTATTATTATTATTATTATTATTATTATTATTATTATTATTATTATTATTATTATTCGCTATGAGTAATTTCATTAATACTTCTACAAGATTTATTTACATGTAAATATTTTAACACATAATCGAATGAAGATTTTGTGTAAGATTTCGAAATTTAATTATCTTTTCCATTGCTGAAAAATTATAACATGAAATAGTTTTCTTCAATATTTTTTGTTTTTTGTTTTGTGGTTTGTTTTTAGTGTGTGTCGTATTTTATCAAATATCCTTGTCGATTTTAGTTACTTTTCCAAGACTTGTACAATTCAGGCGCAGGTTTTGGTTGATGGGCTAAGACAGCGACAACGTGTGAATTAGAATGAGCTGATTATTTCCTGGCAAAGTTGCTTAGACTGGTTAAATGTTTTAGTGAGTGGATGCTTGATGGATTGGTAGCATTGGGGAACTAGATAGTTCTAAGGTTTCGCAGGAAAGGCTTACGGGCCCTAAGCTAGACTACGACGTAATATTTTTAGACTGACCGACATCATTTGCATAAACTCCTCCCACCCAGCGGTAAGTAGCATAATCGCTTTTCGCAAACATGCTAGCCCTCTCAACAAGAACACAACTCTTATGTAAGGGTTACGTGATGAATGCCAACGATGCTCTAATGCTACCGGTACTGAGTACTAGCCTGGACCAGGTGCAAGCGCGCTATGGAGAGCGTGTTTCCACTGCTCTACTGCATGCTCACACACTTACATTACATAAACATCACATGATCCGAGACAGTTTTACCAGCAGCAGCAGATTTCACTGTTCTAAACAGCTGACCAGACTGACCAGGCGTAACGCTCGTTTGCGGCTTCCGATGTAAACAACGCAGGCCGATTTGCACACGTCACTAGGGAAACCACGTGCTTGTTACGTTATGACTCATGCTTACGGGACGTAACTCAACCTGCGAAACATGACTATTGTCTCTTACAACTTGTGAGACATCAAGTAAAAAACTCGTTCAACATTCTGTTCGCCAGCCTATTCTTTCCTGCCATTGGACACACAGTGGTAGCTGACGGAATATCAAACTCTCCAACAACAAAAGCAAAGGCTTTATTCACTACACGCACACCACGCTCTCAACCCATTCCTTTCTTGACACTTCAGTAAACCCCTCCCTTTCTTTCTCGGCTTTACAGTGACAAGAGGCTGTGGTGTGATTGACCGGTAACAAGATTCGTTTGGTCAAATGCTATTACAAAAATTGGCCAATCACGTTACATTATGACTAAAACCATTACTAACTGCAACCCACATGATTCGAGGAAATCTGGGGGGAGGGGGCAGTGGTCATGCCAAGTCTTTGTCAGGACTCTGTTTTGGGGACGGGTTTAGGACAAGTAAGGGGGAAGGGAAGGGCCATGTGGTAAAGTCACCGCTGCTTGTTCTCTTATTTCCTCTTCGGTCTTTATAACAACCACATGCGAAGGAAGCCGGTTTCCCATGTATCAGTAACATCAACTACCCATCTCGTAACATGGTTCCGACAGACGTGCCTAAATTGCAGTTTGTTCTTCACACCTCAGGGGCTCTCGATTGTCTCCCAGTAGTTCAAACAGGGAAAAATTGTCACCTTTTCATTGATTGATATTCTTAGAAAAGATATGAGTCTATAGAGTATATATGTCTACAGAGTATATGAG
The DNA here is from genome assembly GCA_033675545.1 of Elysia crispata. Lineage (NCBI taxonomy): Eukaryota > Metazoa > Mollusca > Gastropoda > Plakobranchidae > Elysia > Elysia crispata. The sequence continues at coordinate 411,321 of JAWDGP010002819.1, read as the reverse complement.
GTTGGGTGTTTAGAAGATGATGACGTTTCAAACAGGCCCGCTAGTCAACCATGAATAATAATGGCGCCGCAGCTCCCGGTTAGGAACCTCAGCCCATACATTTAATGGCACCGCAGGGTCCAGGTTATCGTCAGGGCAATGGGTGGCCAGTACTAGGGTTAAACCCGGCCCTATCGCTCTCCGGTTCATTAAATATGGCGACAAATCCAGTCTGCTGCACCACACGCCTTTCCTCTAGCCTTTCTAATGCCAGTAATGGATTTTCTCTGTGGGAGAGATTCACGGAATGATCAGATAATTATCTACGAAATGCATTAATTATAACGCTGTAAACACCGTGGAAATCAGAACTTTGAACGTTCTCAAATCGGTAAACTTTTATAACTTATGTTTAGGACCTACAGTACTAGATCTAGTATTTAGATCTTGATCTACATCTAAAGATACAATTTCCCAATTACAGAACTTTACTCTTAATCTAGATCTATATCAGGACTCCTGCACTTGTTTGATAGAATCGGCATGAAAATCAGCAGGTAAAGACCTGCCTTGGGCCCAATTTACAATCAAACCTATGGAATATTTCCCGCTTCCAGTCCTTCAGGGCTAACGTTGCTTTTACGGGGTACAGATTTAATTGATAGGCCTATAGAATCTAGAGACCTAGAGTAAAATTGAAAAGCTTTTAAATATTATATAGTGTGATTAAAATAGAAAAAAAATTGAGCCATGACACTTATGAACTCAGATACTGTTTAGAAGTGCTTCAGCACCTAATCTAGATCTAGACATTAATTTATATCCTTGAGTAAAGAAATGGACAAAACCGAGTTTCTTCCACAGCCATAACTAGGCATCTTAGATGAAAGAGATGGGAATTTGCATTAGTAACCTAGCGGCAGAGCCTAGCGGTAGCACTGTGCCATTCAAAATTTTATTCTTTTTTTTTAACCAAATATATATTACTATGGACATTTTTTTAATGAGATCAGCATCGATGTTCAACTGTTGAAGGTTATTTTTCTTTTTGTTACAAGATCAAGATTAGCTTAGTCTGAGTGCTAGGTACCAATTTCTTTTCATTATGATGAAGCATCTAATTTTTCATTTCTGGCAGATGTTCAAAGAATCTCAAAATGAGAGGAAAATTTTGGATTCTGCACTAAATGGCAGAAAAATGTCCTATGAATATATTATATGGCCAATGTAGTAAAAAACAAAAAAAGTGTTAATGAATTCATCTGATGATTTTTTGTATAGAAAAAAAAAAACTTGTTAAAAGTAAATGGCTGCTATGCAATCAATATGTAATCTAGGAATAGAACCTAAGACTAAACATGTTCAGATATATCTACATCCGATTAAGAGAAAACGAGAATGTGAAGAAAAGATTGGATGGAAAAAAAAAAAGATTTAGAGATCCAGGCTTTGCTGACATAAACTAGAGCAAAAATATACAGAGAAAGGCCAATAAACGACTTCAAAGATCAAAGTAAAGAGATATAATAGAATGTGAAAGAATGAGAAAATGGCACAGGATGAAAATAGGCAAGAAGGAGAACACACTTAGTGAACAACTATATGTTATGAAGGTCTTAAAATAGTTAAGACATTTACTGAAGAAATTATAACCCAACCCCACCTAAGTAACCCCAGATCAGGTAAAGCCCTAACCCTATCTGAGATAAGGGACATAACTCTGTACAAAGAAGAGATCTATATATTTAAAAAAATATATATTACAATCAAACACAACGAGATATAATTATAAAATAAGCTGTAAAAAAATAACCGGAGTCTTGAATTTTTCATAAAACAAGGTTTTAAAATGACAGTAAAATAATTTTCTAAGACTTCTCCTTCACTTTAGGCTTACTCAACCATTTCAGCTTTTTCATCATCACCATCACAATCTGATTCCCGATCTTGAACGGGCAATGGCCATTAGTTTCATGCTGATTGTGGGAATAACCATGAAGATAACCAAAATAAACTGTTTCTGTGGCATCCCACACATAATTGAAGCGATCATCCAACCTAATTCAAAGTTTAGATTCACCTAGGCCATGAAATGGCCAAAAATCGCGGAAAAATTGTCAATTTTGAAGCGCGTTTTAGATCTAAATCTAGTCTAAAGTATCCTCTAAACGTAAGAAAGGTTTGCGTTAGATTTCCAGTAACAATAAGGAAAGAAAGACACCTAGAAAGTGGAAATATACGGGCGATGACTCGCAATAAAGGTACTTAATATAGTGAACCATACATGCGATGGCGGGCTATATAGGTGGGCTTGATTTAATTTTATATATATACATATACATATATATGTATATATATATATATATATATATATATATATATATATATATATATATATATATATATATATATATATATATATAATTCACGAACATACTGCACACTCAGGAGTCAAAATAAAGGGGGAAAAGACATAAATCTATAGGCTTTCTTCTAAACAGAATAAAGTAGTCCAAATAACTGCAACCACACCTTAACTTATAATCCAGCTTCCTATGCTGTGTAACTGGTAAAAAGTACCACTTTTAAGGCCCTCCATATGGTATGGCACACATACTAACTCTTATCCAAACCTTATTGAATAAAATTCAACCCAACTTTAATATATATATATATATATATATATATATATATATATATATATATATATATATATATATCTGTATCGACTTAATAAGGTCGCTTTTTTGATGGCTTAAGTCATAAGAGAACACAGTTTTTACATAGGGAACCCAAAAACTGGATGACCTAAGTTTTTCCTACATTCTGCTTTATAGGTAAGTAGCAGAGGTTGGCCAGGTCTTTAGAAAAGTGAAGACAAATGTGCTTTCTCAGCCAGATTTTTAGAAATTTAGCAACAGTTGAATTCGATAGATATATATGGTGACAAAAATTTGAAGACTTAGATGATCCATTTTAATTTTACGGAATAGGTTCTCGGACTCTTTTTCTTTGATATCTCAGTTAAATCGAGGGTTGTTTTTGCGAAGTACACACATCAATCTTAGAACATATACTTTTATTTTAAAATGAAAAGGGCCCTCAAAACCACCTCACTTCTTTGAACTGCAATTCAGCTTTTTTTTTTTTTTTTTTTTGCTGCTCTCCAAGATATATAAAACTATTTTTAGACCTAGCTTGATCACAACGCTCGAAAATGCGAGATTTCGTGCATTTTAGTTGGGTAGCAGGGACGGTCATAAATAACATTCCCAGGGTACACCTGTCCAGGGATCAGCATGGGTCAGGCGTGAGATACTCGCACCTGCATTGCGGTTGTGGTTTAGCCGCAAAACTATTTTCAACGCTTTGTAGTTTGTATCTTATTTAATAATGATTATCATCTCAAAGTAACATTCATAACAGTGAAAGCAAAAATCGTATTGAAAAGTCGTGAAAACCATGTTTTTCTATCACAATTTTTGGCCTCTCTACAAGTACTCTAAAAAAACGAATATTTTTTCTAAGTTTCATTTTTAATTTGTTTCAATATCTTCATAGTCAGACGATGACTTTCACAAAGCTTAGCTAATAAGTAATTTAAAAGTATTCTGCCTTTGTAGAAACTTTCTTTTCCATTCATCTTTTTGCTTAGTTGTAACAACGAAAACATTATATTGATGTGGTTTTCCAAAGCCTCTCGTTCTTGTTGCTGGCCTGTCGTTCCTGTTACAGTATGAAATTTCATTAAGGCATTACAGAGTTAGCTAAGTTACAGCAGTGTAACATTCATGTAATAAAGATCATCTCTGTATAATCTTACTGTGCGGAACATGCGGTCAACTTAGTACTTAGTTTAGGGAAAACTAGGAAAGAAGGCAAAAGCGGAGACGGAAACAAAAATCAACTATCAGCATCCTTGTGATCTTAAGCTTAGAATTCTTTTTTTTTTGCTACACCACAGTTTTAGTCAGCTTGTCTTGGCCGAGAGTTAAAAATATAAAAAAAAAAACTTGTTATCAACATTGCTTTTGTGGAAGCCACTCTACCAAGCATACAGAAAATTAGTGATGTCCATGCAGATTGATGGGAATCTCTTGAGTTTCGAGGCTAGGCATAAAACATCAAAGAACTGGTTGAACTGAAAGTAACTTTCTCTGCCAATTTGGTTGACCTGTCTAATCCATAAGGGACTTGATCTCTCATTTGGTGTTTGATGCCAGGATCAAGAGCATTAAAAAGCAAATCGAGGCTCTCAGAAAAGAGAATGGGACATGAAACAGAGTTAGATAGTCTTTAACTATTGCTTCACTCCACTTAGGCAAATACCGTTGACCTCAACTCTCCTCCCTATCTGTATACTCTCCTAGGTATCGTTTTGAGATAGAACAAGGACTTCAAAAGAGACCATACTTTTTATCTCAAATTTTACCGAGGACAAGATGCCAACGTCAGAGTCAGGGAAAGTTCTCAAGAAATACATGTATGGGAAAAACTGGACAATGCTCCTCATTTGCGATGCAAAGATAAAACATTTGCAAAACTGTGGGGCCTCAGTGGAAACCAGGAAGTCCCAAGAATAATTTAATCTATTTCTAAGTGATAGATCAAAAGAGAATAATACTAACTGATAACATGTGATCGCTGTTCTTGGTGGATTTTTTTTGCTGTTGCTCAAGAATCAGGCTCCCTGATACAGATTTGAGACTCTTTTAATAATAATTGTGTTTTTTTAAGAATGGGCACAAAATATAGAGAAAGGCAAAACGCTTTGACCGGAATGACTTAGTTTGCATGTGACCGGAGTGAGTTAGTTTGCATAACAAGTTTTTTCTCTATTTATAATTATATGGAGCACAGGCTGTTTAATGTACTGGATCATGTGCCTCACCTCTAGGATTGTTTTTATTATCTGATTTATTCTTTTCTAACTGCTAAAAAAATTTAAAAAAAAAATGATGGTGCTTACTTACAATGTAGACTGTTTGGCTTAAAATAAGACCAACTAGTGTAGAGCTTATCAGATTAATTTTTTGATTCACATTTTATAAGAAGCGTGTTGCAATTTTTTTTACCCGTGCTGTGCATGTCATCGTTTCAGCACTAAAAGCTGCCGGGCAGCCATTCAGACTGGATAAGTCTATATGAGCACAACTTTGATAATATTTACTTAAAACTAGTTCTAAAGACCTTAATTATAACGCATTTAACATAAAAAAATCTGATTAAAGGCTATTTTTCTGATTTTTTTTTCTATTCTATTACATAAAAAGAAACAAACAAAAAAAAAAAAAAAAAAAAAAAAAAAATGTGCAAACTAAATTGCATTAAACACTTTTTGATTTTATCAAGACTGTTAAGCCTTTTTTAAGTCCCTTATCCAGTTGTCACAAGATGTTCCAGTTGCTCTCATCTCATCGCATGGCTTTAGAAGGTTCCCTGGTGTTTACATATTCTATTTATGAGTGATCTTGTAATGTCAACTTTTCTTAACACTTTTGTTTGATTTCTTTGCAGTCTATGAGATTCGTAGCATTCTCAATAAGCATTTCTCTTGCACGCAGTTTCTTTTGTAGCTGTTTTGAAATTATTGCCCAGACCTCGACCCATACATCAAGCGGAGCTCAATGTGGCACTCCAGGGCTCTTCTTCTTGTATGGATGGAGATGTGTTTTAAATACTGATTCCATTCTCTGATTTCAGTATTGTTACATCCTCTGCTTAATATTAAAGTACTGTGGCGTTTGGACTATTATATCACGGACAATAATATAGGCTAACCTGTGATGAATGTTTACATCCGGGATTGTGAGGAGAGCTCACCACAGAGGCACTTAGGAGACGGAGAGCTGTCAGTTCTGATCTAGATCTATCTTGACACAGTCAGATGAAACGTTAAGCATTCAATAAAACAAGGAAATCTAAAGGTTTGACTTGTCACGAGTCCTTTATTGAGTTGATAAGTGCTGCAGTACTTAGTATTTCAATTGATCCCTCTGCTTAAGAGTTAAGTCCCGTTGATAAAATTGTTGACCTTTCTACACTCACTGTTACGATAGACAACCATTACTTTTTTCCTTTTGTTGTCCACTTGAGGATGTACACAATGAATTGTGAGACTTTCATTCTATTGGGGTTTGGCTCTACATAATTCTCAAATCCTGCTATCACAATGGCTGCCCTCTCAAGATATATAAATCAGTTTTTTACGGGTTCAAAAGAACGCGTTTGCATAAAATGATTATTAAATACACTTCTGTTTATAATTTAAATAGCTCACTTCCATGACAAAGTGTTGTCTTAGCTGACTTTATAGCACGTCGTTCACAAAAAATAAAAATGAAATAAATCCCTCCGCTTTGTTGTTAATAACATTGAAGTTATTAACAGTGGTGGTTCTATCATTGAGTCTTCTTTCTTCCAGAAATTCCATATTTGCTTACTCCTCAGTCTTTGAAATTCTCCATATGAAAAAATTATCATTACGCAACAGTGCACAGTAATTTATATTTTCCAAGAGTTGGTACGACCTGCAGAAAAAACTCTAGTTCAGTGTTTTTTTCTTCATTACTTTAGAAATCATGAGTTTGAAAAGTACTGGATAGGGTATATGGAGCTCATTCTGTTTCATAGGCACCCAAAAATCTGACTCGTTATTTTTATCATTGAATACTTTCCAGATCCTTCAGTTTCACACCTGCTAATTTTGTAACCTGTTTTCTTTTTCTTTTTTTGTTTTGTTTTGTTTCGTGGCATATTTTATAATTTTAGTCTTACTTGATGTCCATAAAAAGAACCCTTGTATGTGATTTTGAAGGTGGAAAGTAAGTATTGAAGATTATATTGAGACTAAATTTACAGAGTCTAGATCTCTTGTCCTATAAAGAGCTTGGATTAATTGCTTTTTTTTTCGCTGCAGTGTTGCCCTTTAATATGTTTTCTCTTTTATTCTTTTAAAGACTTTTTACTTAGAAATTTCAACCTCCTTTACTTGGTGATCAGGGGAAAACGGTAAATTTGTAAAGGATAAAAGACAATGAAATGAGAAAAACAAAAGACGCGAGGAAAGTGCGCCTTTATTTGCGCATGCGCATGGGTAATTGTAACACGTTGCGCACGCGCAAAGAGTAACTAAAAAGAAAGACGCATGCGCGAAAGACGGAAGTAATTAACATGCAAAAAGGCACCTACCTCGAGCAAATCAGTACGCCAAAGTAGGTTAAGAAAGAAGAAATAATCCAAAACAAAAAGTCATATATTTCAAACACTATTTATTTGCGACGAATAAAACCTTCAAATTCGTATTGAAAACATTAAAATCTAATAGAAAAGCATCATTTTAAATGCCAATGCGAGACGGGTATAAAGGTAAAAAAAATACCCTCTAATCTAGATCTAGATCTAATTAAGTTTTGAATTCAGAAATTGAACTTATTCATTATCCTCACCTAGCTTGTTCAAGATCAATTCAAGATTTACCTGGGATGAATCCTTCCCCCCTCCCGTCTCTCTCTCTCTCTCTCTCTCTCTCTCTCTCTCTCTCTCTCTCTCTCTCTCTCTCTCTCTCTCTCTCTCTCTCTCTCTCGACTTTCTATCATAATTGATAGGAATAAGAGCACATCTGCATTGGTCTTTTACAAAGGCCAGCCAATATTGTTTCAAGAAAGAAAAAACAAATTTTCCACAACCAGAGATGAAGAAATATTAAGACTTTCCACAACCAGAAATAAAAAAATAAAATATTATGATGTTCAAATTCATGGTTTTTATTTTTTTCGCTCTCAGACTGATACTGGATCTGCGGGAGAAATGAAGGCTGGAGCTGGTTTTGAACATGCACCTGCTGCAGCAGATGATTGGAGCGCTGAGCCTGCAAACATCACGTTGCAGAATTTTGTGGAGCAGCCTGGACCACGCCAAAATCTGGATGCCTCTGCTTGTCCCTTGAATTCTTTTTTCTGATGTTTCCGTTGGTTCTCATTGAGACTCTTGTGGCGGTAACAAATCTGTATGCAGCCCAGTGCATTGGTGTTTTGCCCAACAGCAGTTGGTACAACACCTGCTGGAGGAAATGCGAGCTTTCCTCTGCATGCAGATTATGTTTGGGATTGGCGGCAGGCCCCGACTGTGGATGAACTGGAGTGAGGATAAACGTTTTCACGACGCCTTCATCTCCAGCATCATCGACCATTAATCGGTTTAAAAATATTAGCCGGTATTTCCATTGTGGAGATACAGCAAATGCCCCCACCCGCGGTCAAAAAGGATTTGACCCCCTGTTCAAAGTAAGAAACATAATCAACACGACTCAGGCTACATTCCGTGCCTATTTCCAAGCCCAGTGAGAGCTTAGTGTGGATGAGGCCATGGTGGGCTTCAAAGGCAGACTTTCTTTCAAACAGTACATGCCGACGAAGCCCACAAAATGGGGTATATAAGTGTGGATAGTCAGCAACGCACGCCTCGGCTACTGTCTTGGCTACGATGTTTACACAGGAAAAGCCAGCAGGGTAGATCCCCGGCGTCCCCTCTGATTTGGGGTTGTTGTTGAATTGTGTCGGCCTCATTTTATGAAGGGACATCATGTGTATGTAGAGAGATTTTTTAATTCAGTAGACTTGGCTACGCATTTATTTTCTCACAACACATATTTGTGTGGCACCATCTTGCAAAACAGGAAAGGCCTGCCTCCGTTTGTGAAGCTAAAATTGAAGACAAGGGGTGAGCTATGTCAAATGCAGAGAGGTAACCTGGTGGACACCTCATACCGGGACAAGAGAACCATCACTTTGTTTTCAACCAATCAGGTGATGGGACCTGCTGCTGATGGACGTCCTCATCCCCTTATTGACTATAATAGATTTATAGGGGGGGGGGGGGTGTAGACAAACTTGACCAGCAGCAGTCCTACTATCCAGTAGGCCGACCGGGCAAAAAATGGTGGAGGTATCTGGTCTGGCATTTGATCAGTGCCTCCATCTACAGTGCATTCGTCACATGGAAGTATTCGCCACATAATTATGATATACCAAATAGTTACGATCTTATGATGTTCACGGCAGATGTTGCAGAAGGACTTTTAAATGGTGTCACTTCACGGAAGCTCCCGGGCAGAAAAGCCACCCGTGCAACACCTGTGCGACCATAGACAATACGACATCATGTGATTGAGAAAATCTCTGTCCGCAAAGAAACAGTGCATACTGTGCATTAGGGAACGGAAAAAAACTCCTAAAGGCTACCCTGTCGAAACCAGTTTTCATTGCAAATTTTGTAAGGTGGGCTCTTTGTAAGAGAATCTGTTTCGAAAAGTACCGTGAAACTGGCATTCCCTATAATTCTATCCGTAAAGACTTAATTTTAATATTGTGTTAGTCATTGTGCCTTTTACTTCCAATATTTTTTAAAATTATAATAAGTGTTGTGAGTGCCAGTAATTTTCTTAGTGTATAAATTTTATGAATATAGTGTTGTGACTGTGAATTTCAACGTCGAGGATTAGTTAAACAAAACCGATCCAAAAGTAAGTTGAGTTTTTCTTTTGTCTCGTCACAGTAATTTTTTTTTCTTGCATGCGCAATACTTTTTAAGTTTGTTTTTGTTCTGTTGTCAGCCTGTTTCATGTCCACATTTTTGAATGTGCTTTCCTATACAGTTTTCTGTTTACTACACACTTCGGTCAACACATGAAGATCTAGACCTAGTTGATTCTTTTAGTTTACTTGTGTGGTTCTCATGATCACAATTTTTTTTTTTACTAGTCATGGAATCTATTAAGTTCCAGACCTCTCAAAGTCTTGCTAAATCCAGTCCTAGTGTAGGCTGGATAGAAAATCCTTTCATTTTGATATGAATAAATTCTTGTTAGCATAGGGGACCGATAAAAATATGATCAGTTATTAAACTCATTCTTATTCAATCATATCATTTCCTCTTGTAAGTTGTATGTCATCTTACTGCTAACTCTAGTAACCAACTTCCTCATGACACAAAATTCACCCACAAACACAACAGAAGGAACAATAACAGCTATAGCACATTTTTATAAAACTTTATAATATCAATTATTGATATAAAACAACAGAAATAAAGAGGATCTCTAGATAGTACACTCAAAATGGTAATTTTGTACTTGTACACCAACACCTATCAGAGTTCTATTTCTTGTCTTCTAGTTGACCTTTGGCCCTGGCATTCATGAATACTGAAGTGAAAGTCGACGCAAACGGGAAGTTACGTAACAAATTACGTAATGACGTAATGAAGTGAAAAAATTAGAAAAAAAATCGGCGGGGGGGGGGGGGGGGGGAGAAAGGCCGCCCCACCCCCCCCTCCTCTCCATTTAAAATATGCGACTTTCAACATGATTCATAAATACAAAGGCCAAAGATCAACTAGAAGACAAGAAATTGCGGTTAGCACTGTTAAAATCATTTTTATCTTATTTAAAAAAATTGTGGCTTAAAAAGTGGTTAATAAACAATAAAATCTTCCACACAGGAATAAAACTTTATTCAAGGAAAGTACTCTTAAACGCGGATATAGAATAATTACAATATTTTTTTTTCTTGCTTATTGCAATTTTAGTAAAATCAGTGCAACGCCACAAATGCTGGTCCTCGCGGTACGAACAGGCGCAATTTCACTTAGGGCAATCAACAGATTGAGGTAAAACACAGTGTTCTTTCAAAAATTTGTTGGCGCTGTCCTGATTATTATAAAAATTCGCTATCACTTCAAAGTAATTCAAACTGCAGCCAGCATAAGTAGCCATATAAAAATATAAATATAAAGGGATAATAAAATAGCAGTAATGGAATCAGCAAATAGCAATAACTGGATAAGCAAATAACATAGGATAAGCAGAATAGAACGCAATTGAAACACAACTGTATAGAGCAATGGAAATCAATGAACTGAATCAAACTATTGTTCAAATAACGGGCGCAAAAAGATTGCGCATGGGCAATAAATGAAGCAAAAGAATGATGCGCATGCTCAAAGATCCATACCGGAAAGGATGTAATTGATATTCAAATGGACATGCGCAATGCAGTGTAAACAGGGAAATAATTATATTCATGAGCGAAAATGGGACAAATAGAGAAAATAATACAACACGAAAAACGTCATATCTTCAAAAGTATTCGTTTGCGACAAATTTAATTAACAAATTTGTAATCAGCATACAAAAATACATTAAAAAATATTCGTTTTATAAAAGAAAGCTGTTTTGGTGTATAAGTAAAAAACAGGGGCAGAAAAAATAAAATTGCCAAAAAATCAAGAAAAGCATCCCATAGTCATATTGCCGATCCTCTTTAAATTAATCTGGGGAAGTTTCAAGATCATAGGTCTGAAAATAAATATTGTATAGGTTTTTTTCTAGAGGCACCCATTTTTGCTTCACAAAGCCCAAAAAAATCTAAACAAATCAAGCCTACTTCTGTTGTCAGGAAGTTGAACTTGAGAAACAAAATGGCCAATAGGAAACTTGCACCTTAAAGAGTAGGTCTCTCCAGTGATAGATCCAGCAGAGACAAAATATGAGCAGAATTTTGAGCTCGCAGTACCTAATTTGCTTTAGATCAAGCAATTTTACTCGCTCAGTCCAACCACTTTCTTTGGAAACTTTCCCTAATCATTGTGTGAAGTTTAGCCTTTAGTGTTTGGGTTCGGTCTAGCAAGCTAATTGCTGCACCCTGTCGGGCAAGAGTTTGAGTCACTGTTTACTGGCAGTTCAAAGAAAAGGTTGGAACTTAGCTTAATCACACAGATGTGGATTCTGTGAAGCGATCATAGAATTACTTGCATTGCAGAATGAAAAAAAAAATGATATATATATATATATATATATATATATATATATATATATATATAGAGAGAGAGAGAGAGAGAGAGAGAGAGAGAGAGAGAGAGAGAGAGAGAGAGAGAGAGAGAGAGAGAGAGAGAGAGAGAGAGAGAGAGAGAGAGAGAGAGAGAGAGAGAGAGAGAGAGAGAGAGAGAGAGAGAGAGAGAGAGAGAGAGAGAGAGAGAGAGAGAGAGAGAGAGAGAGAGTGTGAATGTGTGTGTGTGTGCATGTATGTGTGAATGAGACTAAATGGTGTGAAAGAATAGTTGGGTGAGGGCAAAGAGGACAGACAAGATCTCTTTTAGGAGGTAAAAAGAGAACGGATAAAGAGAGCAGGGTTATTAGCTGAGGGAGATCAATACAGAGGCAAAGAAAGGTGGCAGAAATAGAAAATAGTTAAATATGAAAAAAGACAGGAAGATAAAAAGGAAGGGGGAGAAAGGAAAAGTACACGTTACTTACTTTTGTCAGAGCACCAATCGACACACACGCCATGGCGGTCCTCTCAGGTTCTATCTCTGCTCTTTGGTCATGTCTCTCTGATGTAGCTGCTGCTGACATGCTACCATGTTTAAGCATGTGCTGCCTAAGATAGCCATCTGGTGAGAAAATAAAACAGACCCTCAAGTCTAAAAAGAAAGGGCAAAATGAAGTAAAGTCCAATGAAATGCGCTAATTTTGTTTTATATTTTAAGTTGAAACCTAATATTTTTTTTTTAATTTTAGAATATAAATATTTCATTTTAAAGCCGTTGTCTTTAGAAGTGAAGAGAATTACATCCATCATAATTTTACCTTTGAGGATCAAAATAGTGATGTCAGACTAGTTCAGATTTTGATTAGTTTTGTTTCATTATTGAATAATATAGTGTACCTACAACACGGTGGAAACAGATTTTTGTTTTTAACATATTGAACATAAGCCACCGTCGGGACGGATGAAACTGAAATCATGAGGCACTAAACTCACCTACAATGGTGTGCGGCTCAAACCCACAAACAAATTCCAAATGTTTCCTGACGACTACCAGAGTAACTAGTATCTATATGTACTAGCTCTCATCAAAGGAAATATAAGTATAACTCTTTTCAGCACTGGTTGATAGTCATGGTACATTATGCAAGGTGAAACCCCAAATTCACATCAACTCACCCCGACAAAGACGTGCTTGCTTCTTGTATGCTGTGACCCTCCAACAAGCCCACAAGTCCTTAATGTATAGCTTAAGCTAAAGATTAAAATGTTCTCATCTATTAAATTAAGACTATGGAATACATAAATCATGAAGTTTCACCACAATACTGCATCAAATTTTTTTCCACTCCACTTTTTGTTTAGAGGACATTCAAGCTTAATTAATCAGTTTGACAAATTAAAAAAAAAAAATATTCCAAAATATTTGTATACAATGATATGGAGCATTGAGCAATGCGTTATAAATATATTCAATAAATATTCGTTGTTAGATATATTCCATACATACCACGCACGGTGAACAAAGGCTTCTTTTGCACATCAAGAAAACCCCCAGCCAGGTCAGATGCACATGAGAAAATGGGGTTTGAACACACGAGCTAACATCCAATGCATGCCTCTGGCGAGTATGACAATATATAATATCAAAAAAAGATTATTATTCATACAACACCATGAAATTGATAAGGAAGTCAGTTTATAATATTGAACATAATTTTGCAAAATTTTAGTGAAACGAAAATAAGACACCATTATTGTTATACCATCCCAATAAAAAAGCAATTATTGAGATGAACTTATGTTGGATTTGAAAGATATAGAATGAAAAAATGAAGACAAAAGGTCAGAACCAAATTGAAGGAATAAAAATATGATAAATCACTATTTGCTGAGTCAAGGAGATTGTTCCCCTCTCCTTTTGCCCTACCCCGTCGAATTCTATTGCCCCCTTTATGCATCACTTTTTTAGTCTGGTTTATAAGAAAAACAAAATCGACCTTATTTGCAAACAGATCAGGCTTGGAACTAACATCTCAATGTCAGTGATAAAGTGAAGTCCTCAAGTTAGAGCCAGAATGAAACAGCCTCAGTTTATCTCGAGTATTTTTCGGTTGGGTACTGATGTGATATTTTAGATTTCCCATTTTATGAACAAAACCAATCCTGTACAATATATTCCTTCCATGAACCATCGTCTCTATATCAGTGTAAGCGGATAACAAAATTGACACGGTCGTTTATAGATTTTACGCGACTACAAAAATGACAATGGCAAATGTAAAAAAGTAGCTTCTACCTTTGGCACAATTTGGGATATTGGAAAACACACACACACAAGAAAGATGATTGAAATATTCTTTTGCTTCATAAATTCAATGGCAAAATATATCAGCCAATGCAAAATTGTCTTCAATCTCTTATTTCTTTGTTGTTTGATTTAACCCGTCCACTGCATCATCATCTAAAGTCGAAATGGAGTTCTGGCCTGAGGCTCTGTCGAGTAGCCCAGAGCTGGAAAGATCAGCCTCCCCTAGATGGCAAAACTCAGCCCCCGTCGAGCAGTCCAGAGCTGAAAAGATTAGCATCCCCCTAGATGGCAAAACTGAGGTGCTAAACTGATAAGCCCCCGTCGACCATTACAGAGCACAATATTTAAACTGGTGTGATGGTTTAGATTTCTGTTTTTGGCAATATTAACACTTGTACAATATCTTTCTTGGATAAACAATCGTCCACATATTAATATAAGTGGATATTCAATCGACACGGTCCTTAATAAAGGTTTAAAGCGTTGTAAAAAGGTAAATGCAAATGGAAGAGAGGAACGTGTAGAACCTATGTTACAAGTTGGGTTATTGAAAAATATACATTAGAATGAGACTAAATGGTGTGAAAGAATAGTTCGGTGAGGACAAAGAGGAAAGACAAGGTCTCTTTTAGGAGGTAAAAAGAGAAAGGAAACAGAGAGGGGGGTTATAAGATGAGGGAGATCAATACAGAGTCAAAGAAAGATGGCGGAAATAGAAAATAGTTAAATAGCAAGAAAAACAGGAAGATAAAAAGGAAGGGGGAGAAAGGAAATGTACACGTTACTTACTTTTGTCAGAGCACCAATCGACACACACGCCATGGCGGTCCTCTCAGGTTCTATCTCTGCTCTTTGGTCATGTCTCTCTGATGTAGCTGCTGCTGACATGCTGCCATGCTTAAGCATGTGCTGCCTAAGATAGCCATCTGGTGAGAAAATAAAACAGACCCTCAAGTCTAAAAATAAAAGGGCAAAATGAAGTAAAATCCAATGAAATAGGCTAATTTTGTTTTATATTTCGTGTTGAAACCTAATATTTTTTTTTATAATTTTAGAATATAAAAATTTCATTTTAAAGCTCTTGTTTTTAGAAGTGAAGAGAATTACATCTTTCATAATTTTATCTTTGAGGATCAAAATAGTGATGTCAGAGTAGTTCAGATTTTGATTGGTTTTGCTTCATTATTGAATAATATAGTGCGCCTACAAAACGATGGAAAGAGATTTTTGTTTTTTAGCATATCGAACATAATCCACTATCGGGCAGGGTGAAACTGAAATGACGAGGCACTAACCTGACCTACAATAGTGTGGGGCTCGAACCCACGAACAAGTTTCAAATGTTTCCTGACTACTACCAGAGTAATTAGTATCTATACGTACTAGCTCTCAACAAAGCAAATATAAGTATAACTCTTTTCAGCACTGGTTGATAGTTAGTATCCTCTAGTGTACTAGAGTAGCTGCAAACCATGGTACATTATGCAAGGTGAAACCCGAAATTCAAAGAACTCACCCTGACAAAGACGTGCCTGCTTCTTGTATGCTATGTCCCTCCCACAAGCCCACGAGTCCTTTGTGAAAAGCTCAAGCTAAAGATTAAAACGTTGTCATCTATTAAATTCAAACTATGGAATACCAAAATCATGAAGTTTCATCACAATACTGCATCAAATTTTTTTTTTCCCCCACTTTTTTCTTAGAGCACATTCAAGCTTAATTAATCAGTTTGACAAATTAAAAAATTTATTTCAAAATATCTGTATAAAATGATATGGAGCATTAAGGAATACGTTATAAATATGTTCAATAAATATTCATTGTTAGATATATTCCATACATACCACACACAGTGAACAAAGGCTTCTTTTGCACATCAAGAAAACCCCCAGCAAGGCAGGATGCACATGAGATAATTGGGTTCAAACACACGAGCTAACATCCAATGCATGCCTCTGGTGAGTATGACAATATGTAATATGAAAAAAACGTTATTATTCACACAATACCATGAAATTAATACGAGAGTCAGTTAATAATACTGAACATGATTTTGCGAAATTTTAGTTTGGAGAAAATAACAATACTGTTATTGTTATACCATCCCGATACAAAAGCATTTATTGAGTTGAACTTATGTTGAATTTTAAAAAGATATGGAATGAAAAATTGAAGACAAAAAATTACAACCAAATCGAAGGAATAAAAATACCATAAATCACTGTTTTCTGAGTCAAGGAGATTGTACCCGTCCCCTTTTGCCCTACCCCGTCGGAATCTATCGCCCCCTTCAGCATCACTTTGTTAGTTTGGTTTACAGGAAAACACAAAATTGACTTTATTTGTAAGTAAATCAGGCTTGGAACTGACATCTCAATGTCAGTGATAAAGTGAAGTCCTCAAAGTTAGAGCCAGAACGAATCAGCCTCAGTTTATCTCGAGATGTTTTTCAGTTGGGTACTGATGTGATATTTAAGGTTTCCCATTTTATGAACAAAACCAATCCTGTACAAGATCTTCCTCCCTTGAACTACCGTCCATATATCAGTGTAGGCGGATGAAAAAATTTACGCAGTCTTTTATAGATTTTTCGCGACTACAAAAATGGCAATTGCAAATGTCAAAAAAGTAGCTTCTACCTCTGGCACAATTTGGGATATTGGAAAAAAAAAAAAAACACACACACACACAAGAAAGATGATCGAAAAGTTCTTTTGCTTCATAAACTCAATGACAAAATGGCAAAATATTTCAGTCAATGCATAATTGTCTTTAATTCTCTTATTTCTTTGTTGTTTGATTTAAACCATCCACAGCACCATCATCTAAAGACGGAATGGCCTGAGCCCCCGTCGAGCAGCCCAAAGCTGAAAAGACTAGCCTCCCCCTAGATGGCAAAACTCAGCCCCCGTCGAGCAGCCCAGAGCTGAAAAGACTAGCCTCCCCCTAGATGGCAAAACTCAGCCCCCGTCGAGCAGTCCAGAGCTGAAAAGATTAGCCTCCCCTAGATGGCAAAACTCAGCCCCGGTCGAGTAGTCCAAAGCTGAAAAGATTAGTGTCCCCCTAGAATACAAAATTGAGCCCTCTCGAGCAGCCCAGAGCTGAAAAGATTAGTGTCCCCCCTAGACTTCAAAACTGAGCCCTTGTCGTGCTGCCCAGAGCTGAAAAGATGTGTCCCCCTAGACTTCAAAACTGAGCCCCCGTCGTGCTGCATAGAGTTTAAAAGATTAGTCTCCCTCTAGACTACAAAACTGGGTCCTCGTCGGGCACAAAGAAGCGCTGACCTGATAAGTCCCCGTCGGCCATTACAGAGCTGAACATTTAATATGGTGTGATTATTTACATTTCTCTTTTTGGCAATATTAAAACATGTACAATATCTTCCTTCGATAAACTATAGTCCACATATTAATATAAGCGGGTATTCAATCGACACGGTCAATGATAAAGGTTTAAAGCGATTATAAAAGGGTATATGCAAATGTAAAAGAGGAACCTGTAGGACCTATGTTGCAAGTTTGCTTATCAAAAAACATACACATATACTCACAAGAGAGAAGGACAGAATGTTCTTACCATCACAAAGTTAATGAAATATTTTGACTCATTTCAATTTTTGTTACAGAATATCATATGATCAAATTAATTCAACCAATCACCAAATATGGCCATTTCAAACAGTCAGATCTTATGTTCAGATCTTTAAATAAATTGCGTTCACAGAAACTCAATTTAGATATGTACTGGCATTTGGAGAATCATCATCAATATAAATTAAATTCAAGTTGAAAATCAGTGCAATTTAGGAATGTTTCCATTCTTCTGTATTAATATTGAAGTACAAACGGCGCCAAAGTATGGACCCAAAGAAAATTCAGTGAGTTTCCCAATCACATTTTACCATGTAATTGGAGCGAATGGAGAGAAGATAAAAGGTTGATATAAAGATATGCAGAGTAAGACCCTCAAAATAAGAAGTGTGTAGACTATCAATAGTGCGGAACTTCTTTAACGTCTATTGATCAGTCTCACAGTAGGTTTAATAAAGTGTCTTAAACACAAATTTATGGACTTTTCTCCATCCGATACAACATGGAAAACGCATTAAACACCTGGAATCTCCCCCACCCCCTCCCCCCACTGACCGACTACCAGAGGAACACAAAAAATGGGAAACTTAAAACTTCTGTTTATTACGCGTAAATTTGTCACAAAACTTCTGCTGTCACTCCAATTGCAGATAAGAAATAAGATAAAATTAAAAAATGAAATATTTTTCTATGAAGTGATTCAACAGGTCAAACTCATCAATTTTTTCAGATGATCATGGAAGCGCCTTGATCTCGCCTACGCAAAACCTAGAAAATTACCATTCAACTAGCAACTTGAGCTCTTTCATGCGAGTGGCCCGAAGAATCTTACACGGAGACAGATGCTTTCCGTCAAGCCATGAATGGGGCTGATAGGATGAGATCAAACACTCACGACCACATGACTCAGCCAATGAAAAGTTGTATTGATAAGCTTACGTCGGTCATTACAGAGCTGAACACAAAATATTTCTATTGGGATGATAAACTTGATCCGTCATTGTGCAGTGCAAAGCCATTCACATTGATTGCTCACTAAATGACAAAAATGAGTTGCTGTCGGACAATGCAGAGCTGAAGAATGACAAAATTGACCCAGTCGAGCATTCAAATGCTAAACAATTCCCTTTTGATTGCTAACGTCAAGCCTTTGGTTTTGATCGCAAATTTGAGTCTCCGTCGGGCAGTATAAAGCACAACAGATAAGGATCAATGTAGCTTGTCAAACGACTTTTCTACCAATATAGGATTTTCAAGCTTTAAACCTGGCAAACGTATCGTAACGTTAATGATTTACTTATGTTCACATACAGCGGAAAACAACGTGAAAGAGAGAGCAGATTATACATAATTTGTTCCATTTAATAGCCGGATAAAAGACATAAAAAATATTAAATATTAAAATATATAATAATTTACAGGGTCGGTTCCATAATCCACAGTCCCTCACACTGCGCCTACTGAGATTCCAATTGACATAATTAGTATAGAAAAATCAACCACAAATCTAGATCTAGCTCGAGACCGACAAATAAGACGAAAGACGTGAAAACATTACAACAGATGGAATGAACAGGGATCGAACCTGCGCCTCGATGCGGCACCCATCGCCTTGCCGAGACAAGACCAGGCACTTAACCACTGAGCTATCCGCATCTACAAAAATAGATGCTTCAGGAACAGTGACTTTCATGCTGGCTTGAATAGACTAAGAGGTTGAATCGCTAAGAACTATCAAGTCCATATTTTTACAGGACATAAACAAACTAGCCTCTAACGGATCTATGAGATTTCAGTCACATGCATCTTTAGATCCTTAGATCTAGCTTCGTCTGTCTCAGCCTCTAACGTGGTTTGACTGCTTTCTTTATTTCTATATTCAACTGACATAATGGCATCCACAGAACGCCCCCACCCACCCACCTCCACCATCAACTTATTACGGTTTATGAACACCAGACCATTATGGAAATAATGAGAGAGAGAGAGCATTACAAAATTGAAATCACAAAGAGCGAGGCAGCTCATAACTCTAGACATAAATCTGGACCATCAAACTTTTCTCGCCTTTGTTATTAGACATCAGTTTACTACCGCTACACGAAAGCATTTAACTGAAAAGAAAAAGCTGGAAAACGAAGTAAATGTGCAAACTAACAAGTCATTCCACTTGCTGACAGAATAGCAACGTCACGTTGAAACCAAACTTTGTAATTAAGTAAGAATGGACAAAACTGGGCTGAATAGCTTTAGCCAATCCGCTTAGGACTTGCAGGATGAAAAACTAGTGAAACTGACTTTTTGAAAAGAATCATAAAAGGGATTTGACTTGATGCCTTCTAGCCCCTTCTTAATTCCCTCTCTTTATATCTCTCTCTCTCTCTCTCTCTCTCTCTCTCTCTCTCTCTCTCTCTCTCTCTCTCTCTCTCTCTCTCTCTCTCTCTCTCTCTCTCTCTCTCTCTCTCTCTCTCTCTCTCGTTTAAGCCATATGCTTAATGGCAGTTTGGCATCATAATGGGTGCAACTTAGCTTGATCACACAGATGATTGTAAGAAGCACTTAGAGAAACATAATGCAGAAAGAAAAAAGAAATAGAGTAAATAAAAAAAAGAAATTTGGGTGAAAAAGACAGTGGAAGAGGATGATAAAGAGGAAAGATTAGGGTTCTTCTGAAAGAGAAAGAGAGAAGGGTTGTAAAGTGAGGCAAAATAATACAGAGACAAAGATAGATGACGGAAATTGAAAATTCTTAAGTAGAAAGAAAGGCAGGAAGATACACAGAGAGGCGGAGTGAGAAAGTGAATATGTTAACTCACTATTATTAGAGCATCAATCAAGAACATGGAATAGACTTTTGCCCAGGTTGTATCTGTAGTCTTTGGTCATATCTGATGTAGCTGCTACTGTGATACTGCGATGGTCCAGATTACAAACTTAGAGCTGTCCAGTCATGCCCGAGATCTAAGTTCTGAAGAAGAAAAGAAAACAATAATTGGATCCGCCTGATAAGGATTTTATGATTGTGAAAAATTTGTTTTTCTTTTATCAAACTTGTTAAAGCTAGAGATTCAAGACCGAATTAGAATTATTGTCTCGACTTCTTTTGCCCTGATTATAACATCATATTCCCATATTTACAAAAAAAAAGTATTACAACAAAAATGTTCTTTTATGAAATCAGCGAAAGGCTTATTTTTTCATTTAATAACAACTTGTCCAGCATACAAAAGGTTTCCTTAGCAAACTCCTCTTGGTCCTCCTTGTAGATTGTCCCAGAGTATCACCAACTCTTAAGTGGGGTTTTCTGGTTGGCGACCAATAGACAATGCTGGTCCGAGATTATTTACCTCTTGGTCCTCCTTGTAGATTGTCCCTGAGTATCACTAACTCCTAAGTGGGGTTTTCTGGTTGGAGACCAATAGACAATGCTGGTCCGAGATTATTTACCTCTTGGTCCTCCTTGTAGATTGTCCCAGAGTATCACCAACTCTTAAGTGGGGTTTTCTGATTGGAGACCAATAGACAATGCTGGTCCGAGATTATTTACCTCTTGGTCCTCCTTGTAGATTGTCCCAGAGTAACATCAACTGCTAGGTGGGGTTTTCTGGTTGGGGACCAATAGACAATGCTGGTCCGAGATTATTTACCTCTTGGTCCTCCTTGTAGATTGTCTCAGAGTAACATCAACTCCTAGGTGGGGTTTTCTGGTTGGGACCAATAGACAATGCGGGTCCGAGATTATTCCTCTCTCTTCATCGATGTGAAGGTCAAGGTCGGCTGGGAGGAGGGAAAGGGGATCAGGAGACGCAGCAAATTAAACTCATAAGAAAAAAAAGAGACTAAAAAGATAACCTTAAAGATTTGCTCTGAATGTGGATAGCAGAATTTATACAACTGCAGCATGAAGAAAATGAAAATTTGGAAACAAGCGTTGAAAATTGCTCAACTATTTCAAGGCATCTAATAAAGGTAGTTACTTGTAAAAAAGCAGTCTGCAAAACTTGATGTATACTTAGGCTTTAAAGAATTGTAAAAAGCCGTTTTCTTCAAAGAAAAATCAAACACTGTTATATATTTATTATACTAATATTAAGGATGTAGGAAACCTTTCTCCGATAAAAAATTTCCAAATGTGAGTGCTGGGGCAACTTCAAAAACGTCTGACCACAACTCAAACTTCAGACATCTGGCGTATCTTTCATGGCTCACTCAGAGAGGTTTGGGCTTTTGCATGATTTTGGACCGGAAACATCCGTGACCTGATAAAGGGACGTAAAATATTTTAACAGTTTGGAAGTTAAAGGGAGAGGAAGAGAGAGGTAGAGAGATAGATAGATAGATAGAAAGAGAGAGAGAAAGAGAGAGAGAGAGAGAGAGAGAGAGAGAGAGAGAGAGAGAGAGAGAGAGAGAGAGAGACAGAGACAGACAGACAGAGACAGACAGACAGAGACACAGAGAAAGACACAGAGGGAGAGAGAGAGAGACAGACAAAGAGAGAGACACAGAAAGAAAGAGAGAGAGAGAGAGAGAGAGAGAGAGAGAGAGAGAGAGAGAGAGAGAGAGAGAGAGAAAGGAAGATGGAGAGATTTAGATGTAGAGAGAGGTGATTAAGCGAGTACGAGAAATTTAAAAAAAATCAAGGAGAAAACAGCGAACTGTTTATACTTAAAACAATGAATAACTAAATATTTTTCCTTTACTTTTGTAAAGCCCCTTCACAACACGGTGATCTCAAGCCTTAAACTAGATTAAAACTAGCCTCTCCTAGAGTATGGTGGAATTAAAAAGATGATGCTTTAAACTAACCTACCGACGGTGTGGTACTCGAACCCGCGGAGATGCTGCACATATCAGGGTGAGTGCTTTATGTCCTTAGTTTTTATTCACGAGCGATAATTGCTAGCGACACTTCAAGGTAACGTAATTCCTCAATTTAAGTCCCATGACAGTATACACTGCCGGTCCAAGATTACTCATCTGTCTTCTCCAAAGTCAAGGTCACAGTCAAGCTGTGAGGATGGGCGGGGGATCAGGAGAGATGCAAATTAATTTGATGTGAAAGCGAAAAATAATAAAAAAAAGAAACAACAAAATCACCATAATACTTTGCTCTGAGTGTTAATAAAATATCTTTATACAACTGCAATGGGACAGAAACGAATAGATCGACGTAAGTTTTCATAACGTTTCATTTTTAAGGCATTTTTAATAAAATATCTAAATGTTTTAGCGGCCTGTGAAATTTGATTAGAGCTATTGCTTTGAAAAAAAACAAAAAAAATTTAGTTATTTAAAGAAATGTGTAATACTGCTATAGACTTAATCATCTAGATGTAGGAAACCATTCTCCAATAAACATTTTCTACCAATGACTCCTGAGGCAGCTTCAAAGTCTATCCACAGCTCGAACTTTCGACACATCACATATCTTTCATGGCTCACTCAGAGAGGTTTGGGCTTTTGCAAACTTTGGATCGGCCACATCCAACATCTGATAAAGGGACATAATAACACTGTATAAGAGAAGGAATTTTAAACATACATGGCAAGAGAGAAAAAAAGGGAGAATGAGAGAGAGAAAGAGAAGAAGAAAAATAGTAAGAGAGGGATATTAATATGGAGCGAAATAGAGAAAATGATTCAACAAGTATATATAATAAATATAATAATAAAGGAGAAAACAAAGAAGTGTTTATAAGAAAAAGAAATCTTTAAACTGATCAAAACACTTTTTTTCAAAGAAGCGTAAAATTATTGTTAGTTTCATAAAGCAGGTTGACAACCCAATGATCTCTGGCCCTTTACTCTAACGAATCTTAGACCTGTCGGGCAGGGCATTACTTAAACTGAGAAGAGTTTAAACTCACCTACCAACAGGGTGAGATTATCCTCGCAAAGATGTTCCGGCAGATATCAGGGTTGATGCTTTATGCTCTTAGCCGACATTCTCTGGTTGAAATCTTCACGAGTGATGTTAATTGATGGTAATATCTGCACATGTTGATGTAACCTTTGAAATTTAGTCTCATGGAAGTACACATCAAGAGTGTCTCCCTTTCCTCCGCTGTTAAGGTCAAGGTCAAGCCGGGAGCAGGGAGAAAGCATCAGGAGAGATAAACTGGTTAGAAAACAGAGAATACAACGATTATCGTAGTATTTTGCTCTGAGTGTCTATAGTATAATTAATATAACAACAGTGTAACAGAAATGGATGCATCAAAATCAAGATTAGAAGACTTTTCAAGTATTTCAAGGTATTCCATATGGATATTTATTTGTCAAAGAGTGGCCTGTAAAATTTGAATTTTACTCAGGCTTAAAAAAAAGTTGTCAAAATCATGCTTTTTAGAAAAGCGTTCAATTCTGCCGCAGACTTAATCATCTAGATGAAGGAAAACTTCTCTGATAATCATTTTACCCAGGAGTCCAGTGGCAGCTTCAACAACATTATGTCCAGAGCTCCACATTTAGATACATCGTATCTTTCATGGCTCACTTGGTGAGGTTTGGGCTTTTGCAAACTTTGGATCGACAACCTCCTGGTTCTGATAAAATGACAAAAAAGTAGTTTGAAGAGAAAGAGAGTTAAAAGAGAAGAAGGTCAGATGGAGGATTTTCGATGAAGAGAGGTGATTAAGCTAGGAGGAGATATTTAAAATTAAAATTAATAAGGAAAAAGCAAAGAACAGTTTATCATTAAAAATAATTATTAAACTAAATATTTTCCCTGTGATTTCATGAAACCCGTTCATAACCGGTGATCTCAAGCCTTTTACTAGACCAAAACTAAGCCCTCGTTGGGCATGGCAGAACCAAGAAGATGATGTTTTAAACTCACCTACCGATAGCGTGACACTGAAACCAACGAATCTAAGCTCCCATCATGTATGGTGGATTAAAAAAAAAAATGATGCTTTCAACTCACCTACCGACGGTGTGGTACTTGAATCCGCAAAGATGTTGCTGCAGATATCAGGGTGAATACTTTATGTCCTGAGCGTTTATACTCTGGTCGAAAATACAGGAGCGATACTTGCTAGTGACATTTGAACATGCCGATGTAATTTCTCAACTTAAGTCCCATGACGATATACACTGCCAGTACAAGATTACTCATGTCTTCTCCAATGTCAAGGTCACAGTCAAGCTGTGAGGAGGCGATACAAGAGGGATCGGGAGAGAAACAACTTGATCTGAAAGAAAACAATAAAAAGATCACAATGACACTTTGCTCTGAGTGTCCATAGCAAATTTTATACTGCTGCAGTAGAGAAAAACGAATACATCCAAGTAAAACTTATTAATGTTTCATATTTTTTAGCAATTTTCTAAAGGTATCTACATGTCATAGCGGCCTGTGAATTTTGATTAAAACTAAGGCTATGAAAAATTATACAAATCAAGTTATTCAAAGAAATGCGCAAAACTGCCATAAATTTAATCGTCTGGATAAAGGAAACCTTTCTCCAAATTTTTTTTTCTCTGAGAGTCCTTGGGCAGCTTCTAGAACGTCTGTCCACAACTTCAACTTTAGACGCCTGCTTATCTTTCTTGGCTCACTCAGAGGGGTTTGGGTTTTTGCAAACTTTAGGTCAACGTGATCCAACATCTGATGAAGGGTCGTAAAAACACTTTAAAAGAGAAGGAGTTCCAGAGAGAAGGAAGAGAGAGGGAGAGGGGGGAAGAGAGAGAGAGAGGGGGGAAGAGAGAGAGGGGGGGGAGAGACAGAGAGAGGAGGGAGGGAGAGAGACAGAGAGAGAAAAAGAGAGAAGAAGGAGAAGAAGAGAGAAGTAAAGAGGGAGAGAGACAGAGATAGAGAAAGAGAGAGAGAGAGAGAGAGAGAGAGAGAGAGAAGAAGAAGAAGAAGAAAAAGAAGAAGAGAGAAGTAAAGAGGTAGATCTTCATATGGAGCGAAACAGAGAAAAATGATTAGACGAGTAGGAGATATAATAAAAAAAATATAAAAGGGAAAACAACAAAATGTTCATTAGAAAAAGAAATGTCTAAAATAATCATATTAATTTTTTTTTCAAAAAGAAGCATATTTAAAGTATTCCTATTTTCATAAAGCAGGTTGAAACACTGTGATTCTTGGCCCTGTACTATATCAAAACTTAGTCCCTTAGAAAAACAGATTACTTGAATAGAGAAGAATTGAAACTCACCTACTGACAATGTCAGATTAACCTCGCAATGATTTTCCTACAGATATTTGAGGTGATGCTCTATGCCCGAAGTCACCAGTCTCTGGTCGAAATCTTCATGAGTGATTTTATTTCATGGCGATATCGGCACTTGTTGATGTAACCTTTGAACTTCAGTCCCATAAGGAAACACATCAAGAGCTTCTGACCCTTTTCTCCGATGTAAAGGTCAAGCTGGAAGGAGGGAAAAGGGATCAGGCAAGATAAATTGGTTGGAGAGCAACAATTTCATATATTGTCGTAATAATTTATTCTGATGTCGATGGCATAATTAAGAGAGATAAAAAGAGAGAACGAGAGAGCAAGAGAGAGAGACACACACACAGAGAGATTTAGATAGATAGATAGAGAGAGAGAGAGAGAGAGAGAGAGAGAGAGAGAGAGAGAGAGAGAGAGAGAGAGAGAGAGAGAGAGAGAGAGAGAGAGAGAGAGAGAGAGAAATGATTGAAGGAGGAGGAGACGCAATAGAATAACGAAATGTAAACAACAAAAAGCGATGTTGCAACTTAAAATGTTTCTTTTTTTTTTTAAAGAAACATAAAAGAGTTGCTAGTCTTATGAAGCCTGTTTACATCATGGTGATCCCAAGCCTTTTACTATATTTATAGAAACCAAGCCTCCGTCCGGCATAGCAGGAACTGAAAAGATAAGGCTTAGGATGTGCTACTCGAACACACGAAGATGTTACTTTGCATCAACAACATGCAGAATCTAATAAATGGATGGAAAAACAGTTCAAGGAAAAGGAAGTTAAGATAGAGAGTGAGAGAGAGATAGATAGATAGAGAGACAGACGGACAGACAGACAGACAGAAAAGAAAAGGAAGTCATTCAGATACATAGAGACATGATTAAGCGATTTTAATGTTTTAAAATTATAGAGTAGAACACAAGAAACTGGTTGTAAGGAAAGGTAAGGATTGAACCTAAACATTTACTTAAAAAAAATAAAAAAATAAAAAATAAAAAACCCGAACATAACAGTTCATTCCATGAAGCCCTTTTCACAACACGGGGATCTCAGGTCTTGTGCTGAATTAAAAAACTTAGACCACGTCCGGCAATTCGGGTAATGAGAACATGAGGCTTTTAACTCGCATACCCTTGTTCTAGGACTCGAACCCGCGAAGATATTGCTGCAGATATCAGGGTGAATGTTCAATACCCTCAGCCTCCTGGTGGAATATTCACGAGTGATATTCAATAAACGACATTCGCACATAATGATGTGATTTCTCGACTTTTGCCACATGAAACGAGGAGTTTATCATGCAAAATCTTCTCAAATCTAACAAAGGAGGATAACACTAAGCACGTAATTAGCTTATGATCTCTATATTTATCTTATTAAAGAAGACAAGATTAAACGATATACTGTTTAAGTTTGTAGGCCTTTAAAGCCACATTTTTAACCATTTTTACATCATATTACGCAGGAATACAGGAGAGATCTTAAACATTGGTTCTGGAGTCTTCAGTTGTCCAAGGAGAGGGGATGACCAGTCACACCGACCAGAACTCTCGGTCCACTGGGAGAGACTTGGGGAGAAATTTAGGGAAAGAACTTTATAGCAGTTTATGTTGCGAATAAAACCTTTCTTGGGCAAAGCTATCTTAACTAAAACTAAAAGATTTCAGGCATGGACTAATCTTAGATTTGATGCTACAAATAGAAATTCAAGAGAAAAGAGATATATAGGGAGATCATGACAAAGTAAGAAAAAGAATGGCAAGAGGGGATAAATCAAAGGATAACAGTGTATTACTACTTGAAGCCATTGGATAAATGGACAAAAAAAAGAAGAAATAATGAAGAAAAGGGATAGACACCATTACGTAGCGGGAAAAGATCACCGATTTGAGAAAACAGAAGTGACCTAGAGGAAGACATAAAATGGAGGAAAAAAGTAAAAAACTGGATGTCACTGTTTTGAAAAAAAAAACGATGGAGGAGCAAGTAAAAAGAAAAAGGAAGAAATGCACTGATTGATAAATTATAAAAGAATTAAAGAAAACTATGAAACTATGAAAAGTCATCGGATAGAAGAAAAAGGAAGAAAGACAGGAGGCCATTGATATGAGACCGATTAAAGAGAAGGGTCAGAGTTAAGTCGGTAGGAAGAAAAGAAAGAGAAGGGTCGGAGGAAAGCAGGTAGGAGGAAAGGAAAAAAGTAGAGCAAAACGAGGAAAAGAAAGAAGTATCGGAGGAAAGCGGGTTGAAGGAGAAGGAAGAGAAGAGTCACAGGACAGTTGGTAGGAGGAAAAGGAAGAGATAGGGCGGAGGAAAGCGGGTAGGAGGGAAACGAAGCAGAGCATCATAGGTAAGTGGGTAGGAGGAAAAGAAAGAGAAGGGTCGGAGGAGAGCGGGTAGGAGGATAAGGAAGAGAAGAGTTAGAGGAAAGCGGGTAGGAGGAAAAGAAGGAGAGAAGTTAAGAAGTCAGAACTAGCTGGTAGGAGGAAAAAAAAAAAGAAAAGAAAGTCTGAGAGAAACAGAAATAGACAAATACAAAGAGAGAAACTGAGAGCCATAGAGAGGTTGTTGGTTTCTGATCCTGAAACCTCTTCAGGCTCCATGCCTTTCAGGGCCGCAACCTGTGCGTTCAGCTGCAAACTAAGAGGCAATGACTAAGTGCAATGTCATTGCAACCTCCGCCTGTTTGCAGAGCCAGAGGCAATGGCTCTGTGCAATGCCATTGCAACCTCTGCTTTTTCCAATCACAGTTGCAATGAACGAATGCAATGTCATTGCAACCTGCGACGACTCAGAAACCCAGAGGCACTGACTAAGTGCTATGTCAATGCAACCTCTGCATGTTCACAAACCCAGAGGCAATGACTAAGTGCAATGTCATTGTAACCTTTACAGTCAAAGAGATTGTTAGGCTCTAGTCTCCAGAAAAAGGAAGACTGGATAGAAGAAAAGATGAAAGTCACAGGAGAGATAGACAGAAAAAGGACGAGTGGATAGGAGGAAAGATGAGTAGAAAAGATGAAAGTCGCAGGAGAGATAGACAGAAAAAGGAAGACTGGATAGGAGGAAAGATGAGGAGAAAAGATGAAAGTCACAGGAGAGATTGACAGAAAAAGAAAGACTAAATAGGAGGAAAGAAAGAGAGAAAAGATAAAAGTCACAGGAGAGATAGACAGTAAAAGGAAGACTGGATAGGAGAACAGATAAGAAAAGAAGGTCACAGCTGAGATAGACAGAAAAAGGAAGACTGGATAGGAGGACAGATGAGAAAAGATGAAAGTTACAGGAGAGATAGAAAGAAGAAGGAAGAATGAATAGGAGTAAAGATAAGTAAAAAATATGAAAGTCACAGCAGAGATAAATAGAAAAAGGAAGACTGGATGAGGAGAAAAGATGAAAGTCACAGGAGAGATAGACAGAAAAAGGAAGACTGGATAGGAGGAAAGATGAGTAGAAAAGATTGAAATCACAGGAGAGATTGACAGAAAAAGGAAGACTGGATAGGAGGAAAGATGAGTAGAAAAGATGAAAGTCACAGGAGAGATAGACAGGATAAAAGTGATCAGATAGTAGGAGAGATGAAGAAAAGGGCTGAAAGCTCAGTGAGAGGTGGAAAGAAAAAACTACAGGAAAGATTAAAAAAAAGACTGGTGGGAAGGAAGGTGAGGAGAAGTGTAGAAAGTTCCTCGAGAGATAAACAAAGATGAAAACTGAGAGGAAGAGAAAATAAAGAATACATCCTGCAGGTGAGGCCCACAGATGAGGAACGGACCTGGGAAAGAATCTAAGCAAAAAGCCGAACAGAAGAGATGCTGTCTGCGAAAAATAACTGGAGGCGAGCAAAAATTGAAATTGAAGAGAAAGATGGAAATTTTGAAACTATCAGATAGGTCAATGCAAGAGAGGGGTTTTAAGCCAAAATAAAATAACGGGAAAGGGAGGAATTTAGGAGACAGTAGTAAGAAAGATGAAGTAATACTCGAGTTGAAAGCTGAAGAATAACAATAAAAAAAAAATGAAGAACAGTGTCTAAATCCTTGACAATCGCCATGCCTGCTAGTTTTAGGAGATGTTAACAATGGGGGGTTAGCGTGAGTGGTTCAGGCCACGCACACGGAAGATATAGACGTGTAACATCATTCATCATATCTCTACAGAATAGAAAAGTTGCAGAAAATAGGAAGAGCGCACGTTTTCAATTGTTATCTAGAGGAGTTAATGCCCTTTAAAGATTCAAATTGTTTCGAAAGAAATTTCTCTTAGAACAGAAAGATCAGATTATTACAGCAAAACACTGACTAAACTATAATACTCTAAGAATCTCTAAAATCTAGCATAATTCAGGCAAGCAGGAAATGAATTTGACCTTGAGTTCGAGACCCCACAGAGAAAACAAGAAAATTAAACATTAATTCGATAAAAGGCGAACCAGTAATGCTATTGTTCCTTTAGAATTGTCGAACATTAATATCTTTAAAGCTGTTAAATGCGTGGCCAAAGATTTGAAACCCATTATGATTGAGGAAGTGACAAAGTAAATATCGTGGGGGTTGGGGTGTAAGAAGAAAGTGCAATACTCAAAAAGGCTTCTAAAGAAAAAAAACAATTTAAAGAGTAAATGTCACCAAGTTAAGTGCACCACGCTTGGCATTTTATTATCTTTTACCCCGTTCCTACACTTTTAAATTTTTTATCAAAGGAAACCAAAAATCCTTGAATCCCGATCAGCTTATTTTTGTTTGCAAAAGTTGCTGTAAATAAACACGTTATTGTAAAAGAAAATCAATAATAAAATTTGAGATTAAAAACGAAACTGCGTTTTCTTCAAACAAATGAGGAGTATAGAATCAAACTTAGCTTCGTTAAGACAGCTGCTTGGTCGACTTGCTGGGCAGACGCTTTGGGCCATCAAGGAAAACATTTTCAGGTCCTTCCATTTCATTCCAAACACACGATATGACACAGTTCTGCTTGGGTACTAGCTTGGAATTTGTTTGAGAAAATAAAAACATCATGGAAGCAGTAGAATTATATGCACAAATTTTGTTTCCAAGTTTAAGTTAGTTTATCCTCGTCAAAATCCTCCAACAGCCTTTTGTAAGAGCGGAGTAGCCGACATCAAGAAGTTTATCTCAGTTCAGATAATTTACTGAAATATTTAATTCCTTGTTCTAATCATGTTAAAAAAGTAGTAATTGTAGGAAGAGCAGTAGCAGTAGCAGCAGCAGCAGTAGTAGTAGTAGCAGCAGCAGCAGCAGCAACAGCAGCAGCAGCAGCAGCAACAGCAGCAGCAGCAGCAGCAGTAGCAGTAGCAGTAGTAGTAGTAGTAGTAGTAGTAGTAGTAGTAGTAGTAGTAGTAGTAGTAGTAGTAGTAGTAGCAGTAGTAGTGGTAGTAGTAGTAGTAGTAGTAGTAGTAGTAGTAGTAGTAGTAAGGCTGAGAGAAACAAATGGACAAAAGCAAAGAGAGAAGCAGAGCTATAGAGTGGTTGTTGGTTTCTGATCCTGCACCCTCTTCAGGCTCCATGCCTTTCAGGGCCGCAACTTGTGCGTTCAGCTGCAAACTCAGAGGCAATGCCATTACAACCTCCGCCTGTTTGCAGAGCCAGAGGCAATGGCTAAGAGCAATGCCATTGCAACCTCTGCTTTTTCCAATCACAGTTACAATGAACGAATGCAATGTCATTGCAACCTGCGATGATTCAGAAACCCAGAGGCACTGACTAAGTGATATGTCAATGCAACCTCTGCATATTCACAAACCCTGAGGCAATGACTAAGTGCAATGTCATTGTAACCTCTACAGCCAAAAAAACTGTTAGGCTCTAGTCTCCAGAAAAAGGAAGACTGGATAGAAGAAAAGATAAGAAGAAAGTCACAGCTGAGATAGACAGAAAAAGGAGACTGGATAGAAGAAAAGATGAGTAGAAAAGATGAAAGTTACAGGAGAGATAGATAGAAGAAGGAAGAATGGATAGGAGTAAAGATGAAAGTCACAGCAGAGATAGATAGAAAAAGGAAGACTGGATAGAAGGACAAATGAGGAGAAAAGATGAAAGTCACAGGAGAGATATACAGAAAAACGAAGACTGGATAGTAGGAAAGATGAGTAGAAAAGATGAAAATCACAGGAGAGATAGACAGAAAAAGGAAGCTTGGATAGGAGGAAAGATGAGTAGAAAAGATGAAAGTCAGAGGAGAGATAGACATGATAAAAGTGATCAGATAGCAGAGGCATCATCATCATCATCATCATCATCATCATCATCATCATCAGCAGCAGCAGCAGCAGCAGTAGTAGTAGTAGTAGTAGTAGTAGTAGTAGTAGTAGTAGTAGTAGTAGTAGTAGTAGTAATAGTAGTAGTAGTAATAGTAGTGGTAGAAGTAGTAGTGGTAGAAGTAGTGGTAGAAGTAGTAGTGGTAGAAGTAGTAGTGGTAGAAGTAGTAGTAGCAGTAGTAGTAGTAGCAGTAGCTGTGGTAGCAGTAGCAGTAGCAGTAGCAGTAGTAGTAGCAGCAGTAGCAGTAGCAGCAGCAGCAGCAGCAGCAACAGCAGTAGCAGTAGCAGTAGTAGTAGTAGTAGTAGTAGTAGTAGTAGTAGTAGTAGTAGTAGTAGTAGTAGTAGTAGTAGTAGTAGTAGAAGTCTATGTCCTGAGCGTTTATGAAAATACATGAGCGGTACTTGCTAGTGACACTTGAACATGGTGATGTAGTTTCTTAACTTAAGTCCCATGGCGGTATACACTACCAGTCCAAGATTACACAACTCTCGTCTCCAATGTCAAGGTCACCGATCAAGGTTTGAGGAGGGAGCGTCGATCAGAAGAGATGTAAATCTATTTTGTTAAATATCTCGCGAGGAGAGAATTTTATAGCAGTTTAAGTCCCGATTAAAACCTCTTTCAGGCAAAGCTAATGAATTTAAAGATTAAAGACTTTGGACTCATCATTTAATTGATACAACAAATAAAATTCCAAGACAGCTATTTGACAAAAAGATATATACAGAGATCATGAAGTAGGAGGGCAAAGTAAGAAAAAGAGTGACGAGAGGCTATATATCTAGGAAAGCAGTGGATAACTTCTTGAAGCCATCGGATAAAGAGAAAAAAAAAGAGAAAATAAGGAAAAAATGGGATAGAGACCATTACGTAGGGGCAAGAGAACGCCGGTTTGAGGAAGGTAAAAATGGGATAGAGACCATTACGTAGGGGGAAAAGGACGCCGGTTTGAGGAAGGTAAAAATGGGATAGAGATCATTACGTAGGGGGAAAAGGATCTTATTTGAAGAAGGAAAAAAGAGTATAAAACTAGATATTACTGTTTGAGAAAAACAAGTGGAGGGGCAATAGGAGGGATATAGACCACCAAGCAGAAAGAAAAAGGAAGAAAGGCACTGGTAACTAAAATATAAAGGAATTGAAGAAAACTAAGAAAGGTCATCGGATAGAAGAAAAAGGAAAAAATATTAGAGGCCATTGATTTGAGACAGACTAAAGAAAATCAAGGCAAAACCAGCGGATTGGGCAAATGAAAGAGAGGACATAGGGACAACAGGTCAGGAGGAAAAAAAAGAAGATTTGAGGCCGCTGATCTATATCAGATTGAATTCAACTCATAGGATAGAGAAAAAAAGGGGGGATGAAATTTGAGGCCACACATTCTAGGACAACAGAGACCTAATTGAAGCCATTAGATAGTTGAAAGACACCGGCAGAAATCTAAATCACCGGATAGGAGGGAAAAAAGAAAATGATTGATACTATCGATGGGGAAACAGAAGAAGAAAAAAGAAGATCCGGGAGCTATCGGATAGAGGGAAGGGAATCGAACGGTCGGAGTAAAGCGGGTTGGAGGAAAAGGAAGAGAAGGGTCAAAGGAAAGCGGGTAGGAGGAAAGGAAACAAAAAGTCGAGGAAAACGGGTTAGAGGAATAGAAAGAAGTGTCGTAGGTTGGAGGAGAAGGAAGAGAAGAGTCAAGGGAAAGCAGGTTGGAGAAAAAGAAAGAAAAGGGTCAGAGGTAAGTGGGTAGGAGGAAAAGGAAGAGAAGAGTCAGAGGGAAGTGGGTAGGAGGAAAAGGAAGAAAAGAGTCAAAGGTAAGTGGTTAGGAGAAAAAGGAATAGAAGAGTCAGAGGTAGGCGAGTAGGAGGAAAAGAAAGAGAAGAGTCGGAGAAAAGCGGGTAGGAGGAAATGAAAGAGAAGAGTCAGAGGTGAGTGGGTAGGAGAAAAAGAAGGAGAGAAGTTAAGAAGTCAGAAGCTAGCTGGTAGGAGAAAAACAAAGGAAGAGAAAGTCTGAGAGAAACAGAAATGGACAAAAGCAAAGAGAGAAACAGAGCCATAGAAGAGTGGTTGTTGGTTTCTGATCCTGCACCCTCTTCAGGCTCCGTGCCTTTCAGGGCCGCAACCTGTGCGTTCAGCTGCAAACTCAGAGGCAATGACTAAGTGCAATGTCATTGCAACCTCCGCCTGTTTGCAGAGCCAGAGGCAATGGCTCTGTGCAATGCCATTGCAACCTCTGCTTTTTCCAATCACAGTTACAATGAACGAATGCAATGTCATTGCAACCTGCGATGATTCAGAAACCCAGAGGCACTGACTAAGTGCTATGTCAATGCAAACTCTGCATATTCACAAACCCAGAGGCAATGACTAAGTGCAATGTCATTGTAACCTCTACAGTCAGAGAGACTGTAAGGCTTTAGTCTCCAGAAAAATGAAGACTAGATAGAAGAAAAGATGATGAAAGTCACAGCAGAGAGAGACAGAAAAAGGAAGACTGGATAGAGGAAAAGATGAGTAGAAAAGATGAATGTCACAGTAGAGATAGACAGAAAAAGGAAGACTGGATAGGGTGAAAGATGAGGAGAAAAGATGACAGTCACAGGAGAGATAGATAGAAAAAGGAAGACTAAATAGGAGGAAAGATGAGGAGAAAAGATAAAAGTCACAGGAGAGATAGATAGAAAAAGGAAGACTAAATAGGAGGAAAGATGAGGAGAAAAGATAAAAGTCACAGGAGAGATAGATAGAAAAAGGAAGACTGGATAGGAGGACAGATAAGCAGAAA
Organism: Elysia crispata; assembly: GCA_033675545.1. Lineage (NCBI taxonomy): Eukaryota > Metazoa > Mollusca > Gastropoda > Plakobranchidae > Elysia > Elysia crispata. The sequence continues at coordinate 376,381 of JAWDGP010002819.1, read as the reverse complement.
AGATGAAAGTCACAGGAGAGATTCACAGAAAAAGGAAGACTAAATAGGAGGAAAGATGAGAAAAGATGAAAGTCACAGGAGAGATAGACAGGATAAAAGTGATCAGATAGTAGGAGAGATGAAGAAAAGGGCTGAAAGCTAAGTGAGAGGTGGAAAGAGAGAAAAACTACAGGAAAGATAAAAAAAGACTGGTGGGAAGGAAGGTGAGGAGAAGTGTAGAAAGTTCCTCGAGAGATAGACAAGAATGAAAACTGAGAGGAAGAGAAAATAAAGAATACATCTTGCAGGTGAGGCCCACAGATGAGGATGAGGAACGGACCTGGGACAAAATATAAGCAAATAGCCGAAGAAAAGAGACTGATGCTCTCTGAAAAAAAAAACAAAACAAAACTGGAGAGGAGCAAAAATTAAAAATTGAAGCAAAAGAAACGAGATCCATTAAAATTCGAAGATAAGAAGCAAAGTTTGAAACTATCAGATAGACAAAAGCAAGAGAGGGTTTTTAGGCCAACATTAATTAACAGGAGAGGGAGGCATTGGGGAGGTAGTAGTTAGAAGATGGAGGAATACTCGTGCTGAAAGCTAAAGAATAACAAAAAGAAGTTGAAGAATAGTGTCATAGGAAGAAAGGAAACTTAAGAGGATAGCTAGGACTGTTTCAATCTTGACAATCGCCATGCCTTGTAGTTTTAGGAGATGTTAACAATGGGAGGTTGGCATGAGGGGTTCAGGCTAAGCATACGGAAGAGAAAGACACGTAACACCATTCATCATATCTCTACAAAATAGAAAAGATGCAGAAAATAGGAAGAGCGGACGTTTTGAGCTAACCCTGCCAGTAGAAAAGTTCTCTAGAGGAGCTAATGGCCTTTCAAGGTTCAAATAGCTTCGAAACAAATTCCTATTAGAACACAAAGATCTGGTTTTCGCAGCAAAGCACCGACTAAATTATAATACTCTAGAATCTCTTAGTTCTAGCAAAATTCAGGCAAGCAGAAAATGAATTTGACCTGGAGTTCGAGACCCCACAGTTAAAACAAGAACAAACATTTCTATAAAAGGCGACCTGTAATGCTATTGTTACTTTAGAATTGTCGAACAGTAACATCTTAAAAGCTTTTAACTGCATTGCTAAACATTTCTTCTTTTTTTTTTTTTTTTTTTTTTTTGGGGGGGGGGGGGGTATGATGAGTCTAAATGCATTATGATCGAGGCAAGTGACAAAGTAAATTGCGTGGCTTGTGGGGTCAGGAAAAAGTTCTAGACTCAAAAAGGCTTCTAAAAAAACGATTTAAAGAGTAAATTTCACCAAGGTAAGTGAACCACGTATGGCACATTATTGTCTTATACCTATTTCCTAATCTTTTATATAGATTTTTTTTTATATCAAAGCAAATGTAAAATCCTTGAATCCGGAACAGCTTATTTTGGTTTGCAAAGGTTGCTGTAAATTTACACATTGTAAAAGGTATTTACTAAATAAATTTTAGAATTAAAAAAAAAATCAAACTTAGCTTCGTTTTTTTGGGTCGTCCAGGAAAATCGTGTCAGTTCTGTCCATTTCTATCTAAGCACTTGATATGACAACTCATCATGGAATCTGTTGGAGCAGATAGAAGCATCATACAGGCTGCGAAATTTCAAAAGCAGTTCTAATTGATGTAGTAATAGTAGTAGTAGTAGTAGTAGTAGTAGTAGTAGTAGTAGTAATGGCAGTAGTGGCAGTAGTGGTAGTGGTGAAAGTGGTGAAAGTGGTGGTGGTAGTAGTACTAGTAGTAGTAGTGGTAGTAGTAGTAGTAGTAGTAGTAGTAGTAGTAGTAGTAGTAGTAGTAGTAGTAGTAGTAGTAGTAGTAGTAGTAGTAGTAGTAGTAGTAGTGGTGGTGGTGGCAGCAGCAGCAGTAATAGCAGTAATGGTAGTAGTAGTATTTGTAGGAGGAGGAGTAATGCTAAGTAATGGTATAATTAGTCTTTGCATTAAGTATGGCAGTGATGAGAATGATGATAAAGTTAATGGTAGGTCAATACGAATATTTAGCAGTTTGGTAGGTCAATACGAATATTTAGCAGTTTGGCGGTCAGAAAAAATCTAGGCGCTATACATATGGCGTCCGGAATCTTGAATTGCATGTCAAAGTTCACTTTGTGGGAAAGAGTTCCTTTTAGATACGGACTAATTTACACACCCGTTTTTTTACATAGTAGCAACCCTAGAGTGTGTTTCCGGGCGACGAAGCCCTCTTTGTTGTGTAAATTAGTCCGTATCTGAAAGGAACTCTTTCCTATCTCGCTCTTTACTCTACACAACACATACTTATCTCACCTGAGACTTCACGCGACGTGCTTGATCACACAATTTTTGTGTGGCACTTGATAAAAAGTAACAAATAATAAACCTAGAGTAGATCAAGATATGCTTTCTAGACTTGTAAGAGCTTTAAAAGGATTTTTTGAAAACCTTTTGTCTTTGAAAGCCTTGGAATATTATTTGTAATTGATTTTGACCAACAGTATGTCTCCTCTGCGTCTTTCACGCCGATCCAAAATGGCGAAGAGGGCGAAGAAATTTAGAATATGTGCTAATGCCCAAGAGTGTGTTATGTGTTTAGCTTCTTTTCATGTCTGTCTTGAAGTTCAAGGACATTATCCGAAGACAGCTCACGGCTCTTTTGTATTATATTTACTTAAGTCACTGCTGGACTTCAACGATCGGTGTTTTAAAAATAGAAAACCGCCATATTCATTTCAAGAACCAATTAGAATGCGTGTTACACGAAAAATGAACGAATTATGGATCTCTCATGGATCGCTTGCAAGAGCCAAGGCTAAAGTTTCGCTCACTCAACCAATTCTGATCTTATCATTTTAGCAACAAGACCATGCAAAAGGTCATTGGGGCATTTTTTTTTATATTATTTCAGATCAAGTTTGCGGAGAAATATAGGAGTATTAAATATTGATAACTATTCACGTGTCAAGGTCTCTCGTGGTCTTTTCAAAAAGTCGAAAGATTAAAGTATTTTAACTATTTTTAACTAATCTAGCTCGTAATAAATGACGTGACTAAAATTAATGAGATCATGCGATGCGGGCAGCCATTAGTCGAGTCGCCTTGCCTCAGGCTCGAACCAGCCAAACTGTTTAAAAGCGGTTACCCAAAGCTGATCCGTTTAATAAGTATATTAGTTGATTTCTGATTTAAATACGCCAATAAGTTTATGTGAAACTATTATGGAATAGTTTACTCTTTTCCTCGTTAGAAAATTGGAGTAAGGAATTTTAGCCAGAGAGAGAGAGAGAGAGAGAGAGAGAGAGAGAGAGAGAGAGAGAGAGAGAGAGAGAGAGAGAGAGAGAGAGAGAGAGAGAGAGAGAGAGAGAGAGAGAGAGAGAGAGAGAGAGAGAGAGAGAGAGAGAGAGAGAGAGAGAGAGAGAGAGAGAGAGAGACAGAGAGAGAAATAGGCACCGAGGCAGAAACATGGGGTTGGATACATAAACAAAAACACAAACAAATTTAGAGTTTGAGTAAAGTATGCTCCGACAAAAAACAGCCAACTGATTATCGTCAAAAAAAAATATAAATAAATAAAAATACCAAACCTGACATTAGTAGGGAGATATTTAAAAAGAAATTTCTCTAGATGACAAAGAAATATAAAACATAGAAATTTTTGGAAATATAGAAGAAATTAGAAAGAAATTTGCTTCCTAGAGAGAGACACACGCACAGATTACGCATAGATAGACTCAGACTGGAAGTCCACGCAAGCTCATATACCAAGAGGCATAAATCCTTATTCACAACTGATATCATATTATTGGTAGATGGCCTTGTCTTTCCCATGTCCCAAAGCCTAACATTATATTTGTTTCGCTATTTGAAAAGTTCAAAGTCAAGTTTATAATAAATGCCTTAAACATAATAGAAGGGCAAACACAATACCAAGTTATCCTATCCTCACAGTTTGAGGATAACTTGGTAATTAGAAAGAATGAGAAAGTACTTCTGCGTCTGTAAGTATTATAATGCAGAGGCTAAAAGGGAAGAGGCACAAAACGGAACAAAACAAGAACCAAGACGAAAGATTTCACAATCACTGTCATCCTTCTGCATAAGTACCTAGTTATCGATCTATTTACGTCTCGCCTTCCCACCTTTTATCACTCCGCTTCCCCACCAGAACTATGAGAAGAGGGAAAAAAATCATATTCCTACATAAATACAAACTAGCTTTAACGTCTAATACCAAACACGCACACCAGCCTTATCTAAGCCCCATATAAAAAAGCTCACCCACTATGCCATCACCATCCCTAGTCATTGCTCTGAACCTTGACGCATTCTGCTCACTGCCCCTGCCCCAATCAATCACTTGTCCAGTCTGAGCTCAGCTCTCGCTTTGTTTTGTAAACCATGTGAAGTTACCTTCTTCTGCACATTAATTTTGTCACTTAGCCGCATTACAGCCGAAACGAATAGACGTTAACTTAAAAGTTGTGTCGTCTCTTTGTTTGTCCCTTATTAATTATAAAGTTGTGTGTGTGTCAATTCATCAGAGAGAGAGAGAGAGAGAGAGAGAGAGAGAGAGAGAGAGAGAGAGAGAGAGAGAGAGAGAGAGAGTGAGGCAGAGAGGCAGAGACAGAGAGAGAGAGAAGGGCGAAGGAGAATACTCAAAGAGCATTGTATGAATATTGGCAAAGAAACAGTTAAAAATGAAACTGATTTTGGCCCAAAAGTATACTTGATGAAAGAAAAAACTAAGAAAGAGAGATAGAAAACATTCGCCTCGATCTAGTCCTGATGCCGAACAACCTGATGAAAGCAAAGAGCAAATGTTGGCTTTGAAGTCCCCTGAGCAATACCTAAAGTATGCCTTAACATTAATATTAGTAGTGTGTCTAGGTTGAAGTCCCCTGAGTAATACCTAAAGTATGCCTTAACATTAATATTAGTAGTGTGTCTAGGTTGAAGTCCCCTGAGCAATACCTAAAGTATGCCTTAACATTGATACCAGTAGTGTGTCTAGGTTGAAGTCCCCTGAGTAATACCTAAAGTATGCCTTAACATTGATACCAGTAGTGTGTCTAGGTTGAATTCCCCTGAGCAATACCTAAAGTATACCTTAACATTGATACCAGTAGTGTGTCTAGGTTGAATTCCCCTGAGCAATACCTAAAGTATACCTTAACATTGATACCAGTAGTGAGTCTTGGTTGAAGTCCCCTGAGTAACACTTAAAGTATGTCTTATCATTGATACTAGTAGTGTGTCTAGGTTGAAGTCCCCTGAGCAATACCTAAAGTATGCCTTATAATTGATACTAGTAGTGTGTCTAGGTTGAAATCCCCTGAGCAATACCTAAAGTATACCTTAACAATGATACCAGTAGTGTGTCTAGGTTGAATTCCCCTGAGCAATACCTAAAGTATGCCTTATCATTGATACCAGCAGTGTGTCTAGTTTAAAGTCCCCAAAGCAATACCTAAAGTATACCTTAACATTGATACCAGTAGTGTGTCTAGGTTGAAGTCCCCTGAGTAACACTTAAAGTATGCCTTAACATTGATACCAGTAGTGTGTCTAGGTGGAAGTCCCCTGAGCAACACCTAAAGTATACCTTAGCCATGGTACCAGTAGTGTGTCTAGGTTGAAGTCCCTTGAGCAATGCCTAAAGTATGCCTTAACATTGATACCAGTAGTGTGTCTAGGTTGAATTCCCATGAGCAATACCTAAAGTATGATTTACTATTGATACCAGTAGTGTGTCTAGGTTGAAGTCCCCTCTGCAATACCTAAAGTATGCCTTACCATTGATACCAGTAGTGTGTCTTGGGTGAAGTTTGGAATCTCACAATGCTTCAAAGGTACACATCAAAATGTACTGTTTCATTTTCAAATACGAATTTTAAAAAGAATTCTTGATACATCGCTGATGTTTTTATTCCATGAAGATGTTAAAGAAGACTGGCGCAAACTAATTAGTAACTACCGATATCTTCATAAGCCCAGCTTTACATTGTTAAGTTAAATTATATGACTCTCGTTGGTAGCCGAAAAGGTTTGTTAAACCCATTGCCAATTGTTGGGATATACATTTAAATTTAAACTTCACAAACAAACTTACAGTTGTCAAAAAGATATATATATATATATATATATATATATATATATATATAATTATGATAGAATAGAATAAAATAGAATTAACCGGCGGCCATTTTGAAATATTGCTTTTTATAGAGATGGTAAAAATAGATTTAAGCGGCGGCCATATTGAAATAATGCTATATATAGAGGTCGAAAATTAAGAATTCCCCGGCCGCCATATTGAAACTATGCTATTTATAGAGATGATAAAAATAGAATTAACCGGCGGCCATATTCTTCCTTGAACCTAGGAGCGACACTGTGGAGCAAGAGACTTAAGTAGGGAGATCGAATACTTGGGTATCTTTGTTATGTCATTCAAAGAGACCACTCACAATCCATTGTATTGAAATTGGTTAGATTTTATTTCTCCTTTTGAGAGGTAAATGAACCTAGGAGCAACACTGGAGCAAGAGACTTAAGTAGGGAGATCGAATACTTGGGTATCTTTGTTATGTCATTAAAACAGACCACTCACAAGCCATTGTATTGAAATTGGTTAGATTTTATTTCTCCTTTTAATTTTTAGAGGTAAATGAACCTAGAGGCGACACTGTGGAGCAAGAGATTTATGTAGGGAGATAGAGTACTTGGGTGTTTTTGTTATATCTTTCAAACTGATCATTTACAATCCATTGTACTGAAATCAATTAGATTTTATTTCCCTTTTTAAAGGTAATTTGTGACGCTTTTCTTTCATTTCTCAAAGTCTCGTGCCGTGAGCAAAGTCATCATGCGCATGTCATACAACGAACTGATTCTTACTTGGAAATCAAGAAAATTTTCGCCGAGGTTTTTGCCCAGCACTGATGACACGCTTGAAGGATTAATCACCATGGTTAAGAGGTTCTTTGCAGCAGGAAGTTTCTAGAGTGGGATGTTTGGGATGGTGAAGAGTAACCCCCTACCTATTAATGAGCTCCAAATCGGTCGGGAGGTGTGACAGGACTTTTTTTTCCAATACATTTATATATATATATATATATATATATATATATATATATATATATATATACACACACACACACACACAAGCAAAAAATGAGTGTGACCAAAAGAAAGCTTATATACAAATAAGAAAAAAAAACATTCGGTCTGAAGAAAAAATTTACCGTTGGTAATGGCCGCCATCTTGGAACTTGTTGTATGTGCACTAAAACGCAAAGACTCCTACAGTTTTCAGTAAAATGACTCTATATTTTAACCATTGGAAGCTATAAGTCTATTTTACAAAATTTCGTGACCAGAATTTTTATTTCAAGGTCTAGAAATAATACTGCTTTTTCAGTATACCAGTTTTGACCCTTGAAAAAAATGATTAAAAGGTTGATAACTCCGGGATAAAACATGTTTTAGAAATTGCGGTCACAACGTCTTGTGTGTATTGGCGAAACGAACAAGTTATGAAAGTTTCTGGAAGATTCTTGCTAAACTGTGGAAAGAGATAGGAAAAAAGTAACAAAAATGCTGTTCTAATAACAAAAAAAGAAAGAACCCGGCGATTTCTGGAGGGGAAAAAACACTAAAGGAGGAAAATTGAGGAGCTAGCGGAGACACTTTAAGGGTAAAAACTATTGAGTATCCACTTGTGCGACGGATTATAAAGTTTAAGCTTAAAAAAGAGAGAAAAAAATGAAGCCTTGGAATATCCACAACAAAAAATGGTAGTTGGGGCCAAAAATCACTCTCAGAACTATGGGACAACAGCGCACCACCCCTTAAGAAGTTATTCGGGTCAAATAAATCATCGCCTCCAGGTGTTGTTGGTCTAACTTTGGGATAGATTCACTCGTAAAGTACTGATAACTGATCTCAGCTTCCGGGAGATTGCAGGATAAGCGGCCAAGCATTATTTTCCCAGAATAATTGCTCAGACCATTCTGGCAAGAAGGCCTAATTTCTTAGTCTTCTATTATAATTTCCTTTTCAGAAGGATTTTTTTATCTCTTTTCACTCGCAAGGTTAATGCATGCTTTACGTTACCCGAGAGAAGAACGTGGGATAACGCAACGCTCCTCAGTCTAGTTATTTTTTTAGAAACAAAAAGGGCTAAACCTAATTCTCGCCCACATTATCATGGTTCGATATTACAGGACTGAGCGCTGCACAACCACTCATGCACAACATGAAGCTCAGGCTCTTGAGGCCCTAAATGAGATATCATTATTTTCAAGATCTATCTGGTAAACTTTGTTTCTATGTTTCCCAAATGCTGTTTTTCTATGTATATATATATATAAATATTTTTTTTTCATTCTGTATACACATAACGCCTTTTAAGATTTGAGGTATGGAGCCTCTTTTTTTTTTTTCAAAGTAGTCTAGATTCATCCACTACTCATCAATTTGAACTGAAACCCAGAACTAGATAAAAAAGTTTTTTTTTTTAATCAAATACTGTTTTGATTGATATTTTAATTGTTCTTCCTACCGTTCGAACCTTTAGTGAACAACAGTAAACTTGGACTACTCTTGATTCTTACTTCCCAGTGGTAGCGATAAAATGGATTTTAAAAAAAAGTCAATTTACTTCTGTAGCAGGCTACTTTTAGAAAAAAAAAATCTGTTTCCGGTTACTAACACAGAAAAAAAAATATTATATTATTTAACATCCAAACATAAAAAATATGGCATACAGGAAACTTAAATTCCATGCATGTATTTGAAAAAGATAAAAAAAAAATTATATAAGTAAAGAAGACTTTTAACATTTTTAGGATTGATCTGTTTGTATCAACTCCTTCGTTTTTTTTTGGTAATACAAGTGAAACATCATAACAACGTGTTAATTTGTATGGGCAACCACAATATAAAAATAAAAACAAAACAAAAACAAACAAATAAAAAAAAACGAAAACAAAAACAAAAAAGTAACACTTTTTCTTGATTTTTTACTTGAACAAAATGTGATTGATAAAATAAAATGGTAATCTTAGTTTCTTGTTGATTACTTGCAGATACTGATAAAAGGCTTCATGGAATCAAGTTTCAGCTCTAGAGCCTCCAAGTTTCAAAATGGCGTCCAGTTGGGTACCCGGTAACCAAACCCCTCAATGAGTAGCAAGGCATCAAGTGCCGACACAAAAATAATTATGCTGAGGGTTCGAACCATTTTTTCACGTAGAACCACTACATGCTGAGCAAAACCTGAAACTCAAGTTTAACAAAATTCATTTCTATCCCAGAGGTCTACCTCATTTCGCTTGCAGTTCTATATTCTGCCAGATTATTTTTTGTATCCAGATTATGTGGAATAAATTGTGCGTTTCGCTGGTGATCATTTGATACAGACACCATATATTTTTGTTGCTAAATCTACAAAGCGATATCTGCTATAGGTCTTGAGATAGATCGATTGAAGGTCGACTTACATTTTTTTAATATTGAAAAGTGTTAGGCCTACATAAAAGTTTATCAATTTATTTATCTGGATTCAAATTTCGGTTTAAAACCAGTTTATTTTTTTCTTTTAAAACACCAATCGATTTAATTGATAAAAGTAAGGTATGTGCTTTACTTGTGGGATAAATTCACTTCAACACAAACGGAATACTAAGAGGAAATAATTTCCTAAGCTTTTTATTTTTTTTAGATCCTTTCAAATATTTATTAGAGAGCTGTGATTTTTCGCATGAAGTATCATTATAAAAGTATGGGAATTCTCAACCTACATCATTATATAAAGATCGTAACCTGAAACGTGCAATGGGTCATCAGATTTTTGTGGGCCGCCAATAAAATAATAAATAAAAAAGACAAGCATGGCCGGAAAAGCAACTATAGATCACACGATTTTACGTGGGCATATTTTTAAATTCCAAAGTTGCTTTACGGATAAACAACACGACACTTAAAAATCCTATTTAAACCCTATTATAAGCACGCGAGACAAACCATGAAGCTAGGCAAACGTTTTAATTAGCCGTTTAAATCTGTGTTTATTTTTAATGCGAAAAGAACTTAACGTTTATTTTGATTTCTTTTAAATCCTGTGGCGATTTGAATAAGTTGGACAGTCGAAACTAGATCTAGGAGGTTAGCCTATTTTCAGTTAGATTATTAGATCTAGATTTATATCTATAGAGTGATCTAGATTTAGATCTATCGAGAAATCTCGATTCTAGATAAAGATGAGTGGGTGGAGGCATATAATTTTATCTAACTGGATCATGTAAGTAAAAGGAAAAATATCAAGAGCATTAATAAGGCTCTGTAAATACATATACGCATCCCAGCTGCGGCAAATTGACTCCAGGGTCCGTTTGTAGAACGGGATTTTTAGCTTGTGATTATGAATGTTTAAAAAAAAAATCTGTAAATAGATTTTTACCCGGTATTTTGCAAAATTAGTCAACTATTCTTATGTAATGCACCTCACCCACCCTGAACAATTGTAGCCTCAATAAACCTGTTTCATTTCTTTGATAACTGAACATGAACCAATAAATGCTATACTTCTAAGTTTAAATTTACGAAAGCTTATTGTATGAAATTGATTCCTTTATTTTCTTCTTCTTGTCATCAGTATAAAAACTCAACGAAGCACTTACCGGTATTCTTAAAAAATCGAGATGAAACATAAATAGTTTTAGACGAAACAAAAATACATATTTAATATATATTACCAATAAAGAAATTGTGCTTTAAAACTACATATTTATGGACTCTGGAAATATGGTTTGACATGTTTTACTGTGTGTTCACTTTCTAAAAACTCATAAAAAAGAATTGAATATTTTCCCCTTAATTTTGGATAATGAATGGATAAAATGTGGTTAGATTTGACTAAAAGCTTATCAATGATAGGAAACAACACATTATTGTAGGTATTTAATTTTAATAGATCTCCTCATTAGCATATCTTATGTTTAATTACGTGGTTTCTATGTGCTGTAATCGCACAATATCATCCAGTGGCGCCGATCTTTATACTTCGAGAAATATTCGCTGATCCATCCTGTTATGACCTTCCCCTCTGGTACAGAGTACTTCAGCTCGCGATCCAAGGCGTTAAGGCTGGAGGTCATGTTGCAAGAGTCGGTCTTGAATCCTGAGTGACCGCAACACTTGAAGTTCATCACTCTGTCTTCGTAGCGGTTGCTATGGACGCTTTGCAGTCCCGCCAGCGCCATGTTCGCTGGACATAAATAGCTTAATGCATGCTGATAATTGCCCGTGTGGCCCGAAGTCCATTCGCAATAGGAGGAAACGGTACCGTAATTAGCAGCACGGCAGCCAATTCTCCATCTTCTGTCCTCACGGTAGTTGTCATGGTAACTGTACAAACTGCTGATCAGCTGCCCCTCTGGACATTCAAATTTAAGCCCACCGTCCCAGTCGTTATCGAAGTTGTTACCATAAGTCTATACAAGCACAAGATTCACAGCAAGAGCTAGCACCAAGGCTATCACGAATAGCGCTGACATTGTTACCTGTTCATAATCGTCAAAAAAAAAGACAAAAAACCCACGAACGTTTAAAATCAGAACAGACCCCTCAAACGACTATACGGGTAAGCATATTATCAGTTTCGAAGAAAAAGAAGAATCATAGCTAGAGCTATATACGTTAAGCAATTGATAATTTCGCATGAATAATATAAGCATTTACATACCATACGCACTTACGCGTAGTAACATATAAATGATTTCGAAGATAGACATCGATAATTTTCGAAACAATTTTTTTTTTAAAGTTTCAAAGTAAAATAGTCATATTATTAGGATCTTTAAAGTTTGTCTCTTTTTAGAAAAATATGTTTGGGTGGGGATTGCATGTTTGAATAACTGTACGTAGCCCTATCATGCATGTATGCATGTGAGTTTAGAAAGTTTATGGATGACTGAATTATGATGGAACGAAATAAATAATTGAAAGCTACAATAAAAAAGAAGGAAAATATGACATTTTCAGCGTAGTTACAGCTTTATGCCGCTCGCTTAATTGTGTATATTCGGTCTTAATTTTTATGATCCAGTTTTCAACTGCAATGCTGTTAATGCCTTTGAAGCGATTAAACGATACAACTGTACTTTCATCGTTCTATGTTGTTTGAATACGGATAAGTTTTTTTTATCTACAATAATAATTTTTTAGGTTGAGATTTCTTCGATGAAAAGGGAGCACTTGGTTTGTTAGGAAAATCCAAAGACCTGGAATCAAGATTTTATCCAAAATAAACTAGCTAAGTTCGTAAATGTTTTTGGGAGATTAAGTGGTAATAATTTTGGTGCCAGTATTTCATGAAGTACACGTCTATAAAAAAAAATGCATAATCTATCCTAATTTTAAAACAATGTGATATAGCTAAGATTAAGCCATGAACTCTACCCAATGATTGCAAGAAATTAAAATAGTTATTTTTTCTTTCTTTCTTTTTACCTTTCCCATCACATTTAAACCTTGATCAGATCAAACTTTAAGGAATTACACAGATTGCTTTTGAAACTTCGACATAGTTCTTAAAGTCTATTAACTTGTTCAGAACAACTTGGTTGACATACTGTTTGGTAAAAGAATTTCATATAAACTAATTGAATAAATTGGCCTACACACATGTAATATAGAATTTTATAGAAAGATTATAAAATTATTCTTTTCTATATGCCCAGGTATGCCGTTCTAAACATGCCCTCGGTTTTCAGAAAATGCGGTGTTTAATATCAACACATAAATTTTGTATTTCGTTTTATTTGAAAACGGATTGCCTATTTAAACTCAAAGATTTTTCGCAAAGTAGGAATTTTTGAAAGATCATTATTAAGATCATATAGGCTAATTTCTCAAACCTTAATTCAACCTGTGCCTGCGATTGAATTGCAGCTTTAATGGCTAAATAAGACAAGAATCACACGGAATATATTGATACCTCTCAGTGGTTCTAAAATCAACAAAAGGGTGGAAATGATTTGACGTTTAACTCATTAAAACTGTGATAAAGGGCCCCTCAAAGCAACACCATGTTCTTTTTCTTATGTCAACTTTGTTATAGCTCGGGAGGTGAGGGTAAGGGAGGGAAAAAGACGACATGGTAATCAACCTACAAAGATGGGGATAGAATTATCTTCAAATAAACAAGAAAAAGTTGAAAAAAGGTTTGATAAGCAGACTTGGTACAAACTTCTGAGCTATCGATATTAAGCAAAATGTTTTAAAGTTCAAACATAATTATTCATGTTTTCCCCATTAAACCTTTTTGAAATGATTAAGACTGATGTGGATTTTCCAATGTTTTCCGCATGAGTAGACAAAATGTTATTTAAACATAAGCTGAACACCACTTAAGATTTCTGGAGATCAATGTTTCAGAGCAATTCATCAAATTTTGTTCTCATTAGGAAAATATGTATGATATAAGTGGATATCTTTCCCATCAGAGTTGTCGTTCTCAAGTTATATAATAAGAGATTTAAGTTAAAACTATGTTTGTTTTTCTAAAATGCCTTGCAAAAATTTGAAAGTCATTTCATGGAAAACACAAGTTGGTAAAATATTTATATGGTCTCCTTAAAAAAGAGTACGTTTATAAAATTCGATCCAGGTGAAGATAACATAAACATTGAACGTGGAAAGTTAACTCATACTTATTTTGCGCTCGCTAGCGCTAAAGCAGGACTACATGATTACTTTCTTGGACAAAACAATACCATATCTCACAATTCAAAGCAACAATATATTAAGTATTAACTTACCACCAGCTCGACTCACCTACTAATATTTGTAGAGACAGTGGAGACAACCGCTTTCTTGTTTCTCATATGCTCTGGTCTTTTATAGAAAAATCTGTGCACTATTATAAATCCGGAAAAGTAATCTTTGTTTTGTTTTTCACCTATTGATTTTCATTTAGCTAAATATCTACAATTGTAATTTATCCCCAATTTTAATCACGATTCATATCTTGCATATTTGGCTCATTTAGGCCCATCCCAGACTAGAAAGAATCAAAATTAGAAAGTCAAAGGTCCTGATGTGACACCTGTTTTAAATATAAAATCATTCACACAAATTAAAAGCTCTGTATAAACTAATTAAGCTATGGAGAAAAGTTTCACTAAGGTATCCGACAAAATGACAGAAGAAACGACTGATCGGTTTATTCATGTTTCATAAGAGACTCAAAAAGGTCAGTTATCACGTGTATCTGTAAAACGTGAACCAAAAAATATGCATATAGACGCTCTTTATTGTATTATACATTATTTCTAGTTAAGTAGCTAAATTCTTTGTTCTTGGTTTCACTTATAGCAGCAATGGAGCCCAACCAAACAATTTTATAGATACTGCGTGCTATTATTTACTTACCGGTACTTTTGAGTCTTCTGGGACGCACATAGAAAGCCACCATTTAAAAAAAAATTCCTTTGAGAACTATTGCTTTTATTTGCAGCAGTTATCTGATTAAGCTCACAACTTCACTCATCAATTTCAAAATGATTTAATCAACGCACTACCTAATAAGCTTTAACAAATATGGAAGAAATAAAACTAGTTTGATATAACTTGATTTGTATCTAACGAAGTTCTCTCTTGTTATTGCTTCTTTTTTTAAACATAATAACTGCTCTGGATAATATGTTGCATGCACAAGTTCAAAATTAATTTTAGTGAATGTGCATCATGAATTCTCTTTATCTGTTTTATATCAAATTTACATCGAGTTGAGTACCCACACGAAAGGACCTCACACCTTTATTTTCCTTTCCTATTTCGAACCTCTTCAATACAAACACACACTTTATAATATATATGTATAATTTTAAAAAGGAAAAAAAGCATTGGCCATCTTAACTCCAGAAGCTGCTACTATCATTTAAACAAAAAGAGTCGTTTAGAATCAGACAATTTTGTTAAAGATTTAGTGTCTGTTTTTTGATGAGCTCATTATAATTGAGATCAGTACCGTTTCACAATCAAGCAAAAGTGTATCGATAAACTATGTGGAAATCGTAGGCCCCTTATTATAGATGAGACAATTGATCTTAAACACTAACAACGTTTATATTAAAATGCACTAGAACTCAAAACTGTACTTTATGACCTTAAGCAAATACATGTTGAAATATTCCTATAACTTATAAAAATAGGGAATAATTGAATACAATTACAAGATGGATTGGAATTGAATAGGTAAAAGACAAAAGTAATGGTCACCAGTTGAAATAATGAGTGTCTACAGTTCAACATCTTTGTCTATAGGAATAAATTCAAGCAAAGCAATCAATTCCAATTCTTGGGTATTTTAATATCAAGCAACAGACGCAACGACACTTAAATTGCATCAAGAACAGCGCAAACAAAAACAAGTTTACAGATAATAAATTCTTTATTTACAAATACATACACCTCCATCCAAACAAGATAAAGAACCCTAAAGTGTTATATTGAACTCATTATGATGTGTGTGTATATATATATATATCTCGAGGTCTGGACAGCTACAAAAGATACTGGATGCAACAAAAATGTGGTTCCTACGGTGAATGTTGCGAATATCATGTATTGCAAAGAAATCAAACGAAAAGGTGTTTTGAGAAGCTGTAACCTGTACAACCAGATCACACATAAATCGACTACGTAAACGCCAAGCTACCTTTGTTGGCAATGTGATGTAAAGAGAGAAACACGAGCATCTTGAGACAACTGATATGGGCGAAAGGAAACGCATCAATGAGGGAAAGAAATATCGGATGGACTAACAAAAAGAAGTAAGGAGATGAGGTATCGAGATGCATGGAAGGCAATGTTTGCCTTCTCTAAAGAGCGGGTTTCCTGATTGGTTGCGTAAGAAAAAAATCGCGATGCAAAGAATACCCATGTTTTTTTTTTCACTTTCCTTCAACTGGATTCAAGCCCAAACATAAGTCTTTTAGCATTTATCTTAACAAAACTCTGTGTTTTCATTGGAAAAAAATTACAAAACTCCTAATTATATTGCTTAGGGTTTTTAAAATAAAATTAAATATGTTCGGAAACCAGGTGTCTAATGTTTGAAGTTAGATTCTAATCCATTAAAAAGTAAATAAATAAAAAAAAAAAGCAAACCAAAACTAAAAAAAATAAAGAAGAAAGTAACGACAATTAAAAAAAAAGCTTTAAAACACATTCACTTTTCCTTTTCCTGTTATTACAGAAAACAAATGTTTTTACTCTTACTGATGGTTAGGTCAATTTCATGCACTTTTTTCACTCATGCGAGACTGAGTAAAGTGCTTTTTTTTTGATGATAAAACAGTTTGTGTTCTCGATTTGATAATGACTCATAAGGACTCGGTACAAAGCATAATATATTAATACTATTTTAATTTTTATTAATCATTTTTGTATATGTCAGCAGCCAGATTTCTAAAACATGAAAATTTGACCGAGTTAGGCGTATGTTTGATTTCCTACCCCATGCTGCAAGTCGTCGTCAAGGAAAGAACATGAATGTTAATTTTAAAGATTTTAGATAATGCATACGCATGGGACGGGAAAAACAAAACATGAATGAATTAAACTTGGCGTCGGTGAGATATTTTTCTATATAAATCAGCATCAGGTATGATTGGGGATACATCGACATCTTTCTGACTGACACCAACAACTACGTCACTGTTCAGTCTACTTCTGTCAGGTGAGTTCGTGCCCTTTCGGATAGAAATATTTTTGCAATCACTTTTCAAGCAAAGGAAAAACATTGATATCTGCTTAAGTAAAATGACCCTTTAAAAATAAAAGTGTTTCAAAATGATAGGGGGACAATTGTCACTTTGTTTCTTGCCTAAAGCGGTAAAGGAAGTCGAAATGACTTTACACCAATAATATCGAATAAAATAATGAAAAGGAATGCCTATCACCTTTTATGAGAAGCTGGAAAGTTTGAGCGGCAAAAATGGCACAGATAAAATCAAATTGTGTAATGAGAGCTTTATTTGGCTATGGATTAAGAGGACATAGGTATTATTTTGATGACTAAAATGAAATAATGCAAGCCGATTTACATTTTTCAAGTTAAATTTATTTTTCTAAAGCAGAAATAATTTCAACATCGAGGAAAACAATCAGCTCATGAGAAAATATTTATCATTTTGAAAACGAAAACGATTCACTTTCGAAACCTTAAAACATTCCAAGGCTTTCAATGTACAAAATACATGAAGTAAAATAAGATATTTTCTATAAAGCATGATCAAATTTTTAGAGTGCTCTATGTCATTGCCCTTTTATCACTCACTAGGGATTTTTTTTAAATATGTATCTGAGCAACTCGTTTTGTCTCATCTTATAATTATACAGTCAGTAAAGTTTTTGCCCTAAAGACTTAAAATTGCTGAACTAATCAATCTATGAAGCTTAAAAAGTGTAAGGCTTTCCAAGGTGGTTGTACTTTAAATTGGTACCAGATGCGACGTTTTAAGCATTCCTACGCTATAAATGAAATCAGGTTATGGTCTAATAAAAAGTGAAGGACCGGAAGTTTTCAATCCTAATATTGTTTAAAGTTAGATTATAAAAAAGATAGCCTGATTCGTTAGAAGATGACTTTTCGCGGCTCATATGGAGCTATACTATTTATCGTAAGTCAGGATTACCCGCATGTTTTCTTTTTCTCATATTTTTATTGGCCTCCTTCTTGCATTTTATCTTTAAGTTTCATTACGTTCCTTTTTTTTCAGAAATATTTTATACCAGGTATTCAACTCTTGCGTATATTTGAGATAAAGACACACAACTCATCCTTTGGTATATGGAAAGATCGATATTTTCCTCTACATAATATTGGCGAATTTTAAATAGCTTGGAGAATTTTCTGTCAATGATTGATTTTGAGATACATCGTATATATGTTTCTGTTGATTATGTCAGGGTGAATATATTCATTTGAAGAGGAGGATCTGCAAAAGACTTCACTTTTTTACTTCGAATGCGATTAATTTCAGGATAAGCAGATTCATTTCCTTTACATTTTCCAAATATCTATATCATCCTTGCGCTATCTCTTTGGCAGCTTACAGATAAGCTGTTTTGATATTCTAAGAGGGCTGAAACATGTTTTGTAGACACCGAGATCAAGAATAGAAACTGTTTTAAATGCTTAACATTTTGAAGATATCTTCAACATACTTGTCTCCTCACTTTATATATATATATATATAATTATATATATATATATATATATATATATATATATATAATTATATATATGTGTGCTTCAGGCATTGCACCAGGTATGATAGTATAAAGCTCCATTTATACAGAACGCGAACCCGAACGCGAACGCGAACGCGGTTTTTCGTCCTGGAATGTTTTAGTCATTTTATAGAGAAATCCTTCAAATAGAGGGCGAACGCGGTTTTTCGTCCTGGAATGGTTGAGTCATTTTATAGAGAAATCCTTCAAATAGAGGGCTAACGCGGTTTTTCGTCCTGGAATGGTTTGGTCATTTTATAGAGAAACCCTTCAAATAGAGGGCGAACGCGGTTTTTCGTCCTGGAACGGTTTAGTCATTTTATAAAGAAACCCTTCAAATAGAGGGCGAACGCGGTTTTTCGTCCTGGAATTGTTGAGTCATTTTATAGAGAAATCCTTCAAATAGAGGGCGAACGCGGTTTTTCGTCCTGAAATGGTTTAGTCATTTTATAGAGAAACCGTTCAAATAGAGGGCGAACGCGGTTTTTCGTCCTGAAATGGTTAAGTCATTTTATAGAGAAACCATTCAAATAGAGTCCGAACAAGAAGGCGAACAAATATGTTCGCG